>JAGFPH010006579.1:0-11583 GCA_018207615.1 Philaenus spumarius
TTTTAAAACCGCTATAGCAGAAAAACTATCAAACGAAACGTCAGGATATTTTTACACAAGAAAGACAAAAGTCCATATTTTAATTTACTTTTTTCTCCAAAAAGATATCTCTTATAGATTCCGAGATATAAGCCAGAGAAAACAGGTGTTTTTCGCAATTTAGAAAACGTCAAGGGGGTCCCCTTGCAAGTTTTTAAGGCAAAAAAACCGACTTTGGATTTTCATGGGTTTTATTACATTAAACGAAGCAGGATGGTGAGTAGAATTAATACGTACCAAAATTTTTCAAAAATATTAATTACACTGGGAGTTTTGGGCTTTTAAGCAAAACTGTTACTCAATGTAAGCATTTTTTTAAAGCTGTATAACTCGGTGCCTATGAAAAGGAAATTTATGAACTAATTTTATTATTGTAGACAAAAGTCTATATTTTAATGGGACACTTTAAAATTTTCAATATCTTATATAGTTTTTGAGAAAACAATTTTAGAAAAGTACATATTTCAACAACAAACATTTTCGAAAGGAAAATTTTTGCCCCGATATGGGTATCAAAATATACATAATTTTATAGAGAATAAAGACATGTTTGCTATCCAACGCCGAGGGAGGGATTCATTTTAAAATCCTTAAACATGACGTTTCCAATGGGGCGTAGCTAAATCCTTTTGGAAAATGAAGTACTGTGAATCTTTGATAAGTCGACAAAAAAGCCTTTATTTCAACATGTCCAGGTACGTTATTCTACTTACAGAGTTTTCCGCAAAAAAAGAATGGTCTATAAACTTTTGTCTTACGGGATTGTACATCAAATTCCATTTCAAAGCTCGTCATAGAGTTGGTTGAGGTATTCCTAGTTCTCTACTAGTATATGGGTTGACTTACTTGGACTAAGAACAAAGCTGTCTTCTATTCGTCTGATGCACGTGGTAGTCCCGGGCTTTTTACTTTGCACGTACATACAGTTTGTTTAAATTGCTTAAACCAACGGCTTATGCTTTTCCTAGTTGGTGATTCAATGCCGAATCAAAGACGAATTGCTCACTGCCGACTCGCTTCTTGCAAACTCGAGAACAAAGAAAAACCTATGCTGCACAGTAGCCATCTTACTCACAAATGACGGTGACACGAAATGTCTGCCTATTGGTAAACAAAACTTTGGAACTTCTTCATTCCTTCAGTAATATCCAATTTATATTTCGTAAAATACAATAATTAATTAAATTGGGTCCATCTTTTTGAATAACCCTGTATTTTCAGGTAGACAAATTTCTAATAAAGTACGGATTGTAGTTGTTATCATGGTGTGACTACCTTGGTGCAGAAAATTTCTACAAAGTTTTTAGTTTGTTCCCTAAACCCAAAAACCATAGTCAACTCAAAACTTAAATACATTTCTATAAATTATATTAAAAATTTGTTTGAACAATTTTTGTATTGAAACGTTTTATTTTATTGCTCATAAAAAATCTTTTAACAGAAACCTGTACAGTTATATTTAATTTTACAAAAAGATGAAATGAAATAAAAAATTGACATGCACTACAAATATATCAAAGTAGGTAGTGAGTTAGAGCATGTATTTTTTGTATAAAACCATGTGCATGTGTGTTCTGTGACCTTCTGTTATTATTGTTTTACTTGAGATGATTATTATTAATAGTGTTCTAACATAGAGTAAAGAAATCATTTTATAGTTCTAGCCTATAATAAGGTCTCACAAAAGTTCCTGTTTAGATTCATGTGGGTGTTGAACACTAGTTATAATTTATGTACATACAGGAGGTAGTCATTTTTCCTATTTAGGGTGTTTCAGGAGGAACGGATAATATTTCAGGAACTGATATGCAGCTAAAAATAAGAAAAATTGTTTATACGAACATAGGTCGGGGAAATCTTTGTTTTCCAGATATCCGCCATTTTGTTTTCTTTTACAAAATAATTCATATCTAGAAAAATGTTTGACCGATTGAGTTCAAACTTGGCATAAAGTTTAACCGAACAATGATCTATCTTGAAGAAATTAACGATTATATCCAGTCATGCGTTTCAAAATAGCGGCTGTTTGAAAGTTTCAAACTTCTAAATTACTTGAAAACCGTACATTTTAATAATAAATGTCAAGCCACCTTTTTTGTAGCCCTTTTGATTCTCTGTTGGATGGTGTAGTTACAGTTGTCAAAACAATTTGAACGAAGGATAATAGTTAAGTTAAAAATAATAACAGCATAATTATGTACAGTAAATCCCCAGTTAAGGGTCGGCTCTAGCTGTCGGCCATGTTGGTTGACACTCCATAAGACCAATGTTAAATTAAAATCCATATTTTTCCTTTATTTTTGATCGGATAATTATGAACGATATATCATTTTAAAGCTATGGCCAATACGCATGCAAATGGCTTTTCCAAAATTAAGAAAAACGTTTTGTTTAATATTTATTAACAATTTAAAAAATTGATTTTTAATATTTTTTTATGTTGTCACTATTAGTTATAGCGAAAAAGTACCAAGCCATTTGCATGAAGAATTTCGTCCCCAAGAGTTTGGTATTTTTTTGAAAACGCTATTTGAACAATTGCGGGTTTTAAATGGATTTAGGCTGAGTAATGTCCGTGTAACCTACCGCCGCTATAGGGTGACTTTAAATATTTTTTTACGATGTAACTATTAATTATAGCGAAAAATTATCAAGCCATTCGGATGAAGAATTTTGTCCCCAAGAGTTTGGTATTTTTTAAAAAACGCTATTTGAACAATTTCGGGTTTTAAATAGATTTAGGATGAGCAATGTCCGCGTAAACTACCGCCGCTACGCTGGAGTCGCAGGTTGCTTTTTGTTTTACTAGAGCTGACCCTTAACTGAACTCGGGTCAACCGAAACCCTAGTTATCCGAAACGCTTCCGAAAATCGGAAACCCAAAAATAATAGCCCGATTGCATGTATAATATTTAATTTTTGTTTTTTTAATCAAAATTAGAACCTTTTTCTACAACTAACTTAAACATCTATTAGAAATTAAGTAGCTCCTTTATAAAAATTTGCCAATTCAGTTTTCTCAGAACTCGAAAAATGTTAGCAGTTCCTTTGATGTCGGACCACCTATTTTCTCCCATCTCAGAATCAAACCATGAAATAATCAAACTACGTATTTCTTTTCACACGTTTGCTTGTGCGCACAGTGTAACTGAAACTTTATTTTTAACGTTTTACACACAAAAAGTAGGTTGAAAATGTGGAAAAATGTAATCTCCGGATGGTTCCGTCAAAGTCGCTAGAGGGGGGGGGTTCCACTATAGCAACACTGCTAACTCTCCCACCCTTCTTAAGGAGAACACACTGACTTTGCCGACACATGCTGTGCTCCGATATACATCGCAAACATATATGCCTGGAAAGCGATGTTTCTACTGACGTATTCGCACTAGCCTTTCTTTCTTCCTCTCCAGGCACCAAGTTGACTTCCAAACCACGTGTTGTTTGTTTTAATTAAGTTAAATAGCCTGGCAGTGTGAATTGCATATAGGGAGTATCACAGGCATAGCATACGTCCGCGGACGGACGCTATGTTATTTGTGAGAAGACCACGACACACACGTTTGGAGGGATGCAAGAAACAAACAAAAATTACTGAATTTTTTAATGAGTAATTCAGATGCTACACACTATTAAGTACAGTATACTCTATATTGATGTATACTAAAATCCTAAAAATGTAATTTTAACTTAAATAAAGAACATAAGTTTAGCCTACAAAGAGATTTTTGAATTCATGACCTTCAACACCTTTCAAAACTGTAGTGTTAGATGTTCATGGCTTAACCAAAAAAAAATTGTTATCCGAAACGGCTTCCCCGCTTTAGTCCGTTTAGCTGGGGTTTTACTGAACCTACAATATCGTTGTGTTTACTGTGTTGGTATAGGATGCCGGGTTGAACAAACAAATTATTAACATAGCTTAACTATTATCCTTCATCCGATTGGTTTTTGACAGTTACACCATCCAATCAAAAGGACTACAAAATAGATGTCTTCACATTTTTTAAATTAAAATATACGATTTCGAGCAATTTAGGTTTGAAATTTTCAAAAACAGCCGCCATTTAGAAACGCATGACTGGATAAAATCACTTATTTTTCTTAAGATAGATCATTGTTAGGTTAAACTTCGTGCCAACTTTGAACTCGTCAGTCGAACATTTTCTTAGGGTATGAATTATTTTGTTCATGACCTATGTTCGTACGAACAATCTTTCTTATTTTATGATCAGTTCCTGAAGTATTATCCGTTCCTCCTGGAACACGAGATTACGATTGTATTAAAACGAACACCGCTGTAACCAATCCATTCTATTTGTGTTGGCATCAATTACAAAAGGAGCGGAATAAGACTTATGGTTGTTGCTCTGGTAATTTGAATTTGTTCCGCTGTTGTAGTTAATTTCCACCGAGTGGGATTCGTAATCACCGATCACCACTCTACTCCCGAAATAATTAAGTAAATTATCATCGCATCTTTGGTGATCGCTGTTATAATATCGAGTATGTCCGTCGGGGAATTCTTCATCGTTGTGCTTGGTCAGAGTAATAGATGGTACTTGAGGAGAAGAGCTACGTCGTTCTTCTTTCGGTCGATATTTGCGGTACAAACGCACGAGCAATTCATTGGTTATTGCGGCGAAAGCTATTGCGAATCCTGCTCCTAGTAAGAGAAACATCCCTTGAACATCGTCCAGAGTCAGCTGTCTGTCTTCAATAGACGTTATCTTCAATGTCCTGCCTGACGAAACCTGAACACAATATTACATGATTTGTGCTCCATTTGTTACGACATATTCAAATAATTAGGGGTTTGGGTAAGGCTAACTACAGGGTGTTTCAAAAAGGACTTTACAACTTTGAAAATTTATATAAATTTTATTAAACAAGGTACAGAGCTGGTTTTGGTGTTGTTTTAAAGGAAAACAGTTCGAGTTTTGACTCGCGTAGTCCGCTAGTGCCTAATCGCACCACACAAACGCTAGTGACAGTTACGTTAAAGATGGCTGCCTTCACTGGACTGGAGCGTGCTAGTTGTGTGTTTTGGTTTGAAGAATCGAAGTCTGCGACAACAGTTCAGCGTAATTTTCGTACCAAGTACGCTAAAGATCCTCCTAGTAGGCATACAATTGATGAGTGGCATAGGTGTTTTGTAGAAACAGGGTGCTCAGTGAAACATAAAAAATCCTCAGGTCGTCCAGGCACATCTGACGAAGTCGTTGTGCAAGTGAGACAAAGTTTTGTAAATAACCCTACGAAATCGACCCGGGGTGCATCTCGTGAGCTGCAAGTACCACATACGACGGTTTGGCGTGTGTTAAGAAAACGTTTGCACTTGAAACCATACCGATATTGGCTTTTACAAGCAATTAAAGACACTGATAAGATTGCCCGTAGGAACTTCTGTGTGGATATATTAAATCGAGTGGATGATGATGAACATTTCTTGGACAACATAATCTTTTCTGACGAGTCCACTTTTCACTTAAGTGGCAAGGTAAACACACATAACTGTAGGATTTGGGGCAGTGAAAATCCACATGAAACATTACAACATGTTCGTGATAGCCCTAAAGTGAACGTTTTTTGTGCGTTGAGCAAGAGGAAAGTGTAAGGCCCCTTTTTTTCCAAGAGAGAACCATCAATGGGATAGTGTACCTTGATATGATGCAGCAATTTTTAATATTACAGATCGATGAGGATGACCGAGAACAAAATGTTTTCTTTATGCAAGATGGCGTACCACCACACTATCTGACTGACGTCCAAGATTTTCTAAATGACCGCTTCCCAGGTCAATGGATTGGCCGTGATGCGCCAATTGCATGGCCCCCCGTTCCCCAGACCTGACACCGCTAGATTTTTTTTTCTGGGGTTTCATAAAAGATATGGTGTACGTACCTCCTTTTCCGGCCACTCTACCTGAACTTAGAGCAAGAATTTACGTTGCTGCTGAGCAAGTTACACCTGAAATGCTAGTGCGAGTCTGGGAAGAAATCGACTACCGATGGGATGTCTGCAGGATAACCAACGGAAGCCACATAGAACATCTTTAGTTTAAGGTAAAAAAACTTGAAGTTTTTTCCTTTAA
Organism: Philaenus spumarius; assembly: GCA_018207615.1. Taxonomy (NCBI): domain Eukaryota; kingdom Metazoa; phylum Arthropoda; class Insecta; order Hemiptera; family Aphrophoridae; genus Philaenus; species Philaenus spumarius. The sequence goes on from JAGFPH010006579.1 coordinate 6,131, forward strand.
AATAACACCAAAACCAGCTCTGTACCTTGTTTAATAAAATTTATATGAATTTTCAAAGTTGTAAAGTCCTTTTTGAAACACCCTGTATATTGTAAGTTATTTATTAACCGTATAAATCATTTTCTAATAATTGAACTTTGACATTCGATTAAATTCATTCAAATTTTAACTGGTCTAAACTCCCGACAGAGTGTGAAAACAATTAAAATTTGAAGACAACCGGAAAACACTAGAGTAAATTTTAAATGTAAAACACTATAATTAATTTGCAACAAATATAATAAATTATTTATCGTAAGACAAAATTACACAATTATTTTGAAACTCTAGTGTGTTTTCCAAAAACTCCTCATTGAATAAAAAACATTAACCCTAAACAGATTTGTAAATTTCCCTTTAAAATTTAAACTTACAACTGCAATTCATCTCCGTTATTGTTCCACGTATGATAGTGAAGTTAAAAATCAGCAATCATTTAAATTTTAGGCTAGTTCTGTGATGTTTACTATAGGCTTAACAAATAAATATAAAATCACTGATTTTATATATCTTTATTGTAGTTTTGACTAGAGCATAAGAGATGGATTTTGTTTTTAATGGATGGGTGAGTACAAAGCCTTCCCGCCACTGTGACCCACTAGGATCTATTGTGGTAAGATTTTCCTTTCAGTGATCATCCCAGATCCCAGGTCTCTTATGAAACCATGAGTGTCTTGGGATCAACACCACATACCTCTTCTGTACAAACAAAAAGCACTTTCGAGTACCATGAAACTCCTGCACCCGAGAGCTTTGCACTCACACAACAGGTGTTGAGCCATTCAATCATAAGGGATTGAACAATCAAAAGGATTGAAGGAATCGACAGGAGTCTTCCGAGACCAGCCCTATTTTTTTGAGGTGATATACTTGCCCGGCAGTGACCAGTAAGGATTCCTACAATGCTTTTAGGATTGCTTCTGCCCAACAGTAGACGCTTTTGAGCTTTCGACTTAGAGAGGCAGATCAACATTTTAGCCTGCCTAAGTCCAGGAAGACCATTGTGAGGACGAACTTTTCAGATTTCAACAACATTTCTTAGGTGGCTCTTGGGCCTACCACAGAAATGATCTGGGCCAATGAAGGGCTTTTTGGCACAAACTCTAGCTAGGCTATACCTGTCTCATTAATTTTTATGCCTACATGGCCAGGCACCCATTTAAGAGTACCTTCATTGAATCTAGCCATTTCATTCACTGCTTTAACCCTTTCCCCGGTATTTATAATTGACAACAAGTGCCTCATACCAGACCTCTTAAATGGCCAAATTTGTCACTTATTTCCAGTTAATGTTCAAACTACGATAACTAATTAACTACTTATTCAATATACATGAAATTTTTACCATATCTTAATATTATATTGGTATATACAAAATGTGTATATTTACTTACCTAATGCAGCACTGAAATTTTTTTTAAGTCTAAATAAAAAACAAGTTGAAAAATAAGTTCACTCACAGTTATAACTTTTACAAAAATGTTGGGAGACACTTTATATTTGTTAGGCCATAAACTGTCTGTTTTATTATTTGTGTTCAATTACTACAAAACTACATTTAATAAATAAAAAAATTAACCATGTATTTTAAATTCAGTCTAGCCATGTTTTACGTGACTCTTGGTTTACAAAAGTTGTGCTACAGATTATAACCACAGATCTAAAACCCTAAACAGCTGGAAGAAATAATAATGATATACAACTGTACTTTAAAATGTTCTCTGAACACGTTTCTGAAGTTAGTTTTAAAATATTCCAACAGATGGCGAAGTTATACGCATTTAAAGTGTTCTACTACAGATTAGTATGGAAAAACGGGGAGTGACAAAAATAAATCGCTACGAGTTACTACGGAATACCGGGGAAAGGGTTAAAACAGTCCCGAACTAGCTTTGATTCAAAAGTGAATGATTCCAGCGCCTTTAAGACGGCTTGGCTATCAGAAAGGATATCAATCCTAGTTCCCTTAATTCCTCTTTTGAGGATTTCACGGGCGCAGAGATCAATCGCAACAACCTCCGCCTGAAAAATTAATGGTAAGGAGCAAATGGCCCATAAGCTGCACCTAGGACCATAAACTCCTGCTCCATATCTGCTGATCATTTTGGAGCCATCCATGTACCACAATAAGAGTTGGATATTGCATGTTATTACAAGAAATATTCATTAAATAATTATTTTTATTGAAGAAATAAGAGTTTCTACAACATTGAAACTGGAAAATTTGATAAAATAATTTTGTTTTTATGTTGTATTTCAGCACTTACTTGTAACAAGCCACCTTTTCCAGAACGATGAACTTCCCATTGAATATCGCGAGTCAGTTTTGTCAGCAATCCAGTTTGTAATGCACGTAATATTACGTCGTTAAACCTTTCAACGTATGTAGCATTTTCAGGAAATACCAGAGACACAAGCAATCTGACAAAGCAATCTTGACTCAAGTGAAACAATGATTTCTTGTGGTCTGAACTGAAAATAAAAATGTTATGTCGATACAAGGTAGCTGCAACAAGGTTTTTATTTCAAATCAGTATTTCAAGATATGAAGCTTTAAAGTTTTTACGTAATATACACGGTGAAAATGTCTTTAATTTAGTAAACTTTAAAACATTTGAACCTTGTTCAACAATTTTCGATTAAACTGGATTGCTAAACTCAATTGTTTTGTGATAGATTTTTTTAAATAAAACAAGTCCCTTGTACAAACTTTACTTCATGTGCTGTTTTCAGTACATGAAACAGTTTTTAAAATTTTAAGAAATAACATGTTGTTAGATACACGTTTGTAGTTTTCAGTTTATGACAGATTTTTTTAAATCTTATAAAAATCAAATGTTTTAAAACCATCTTATGAAGTGTCGATATTGTCTATTGTGTCAGACAGAGTCTTGATCAGATTCTGAGTCACCAGAAACTTCCTGATTCCCAGCTTCTCCAGTTTAAACTCTCCAAATTATGTTTCTATTGTTGAAATAAAACTCTTAATAAAAACTTGGATTTTCAGGGTTAAGTTTTATGTATACAGATCTTTTATGACTTTCATTTTTCCAGCTTTAAGTGGTATTTCCGGAGCGTTACTATGAGTGAGCTCTTTAGGTAAGCGCTTAAAATAGTTGAAAGGTTCATAAGTCTTTGAAACTGTAATGGTTCCACAAGTCTTGTATTTAATCGTACTAGGGGAAACCCCTGCACGCCAACCCCGTTGGGACCGTAGGGGATACACATAATCATGTTATCTTTTCTTTATAATAAAGGTGTAGGATTAATAATAACCCCAAAGCTAAGATGGTAAATAATGTTAAATGTTCAAATCAAATTATTTCGAATTATCGACCTTTACATGAATTTCAAATATACAATCTGGGTTTATATGATCGAATGTAACCACACCTCTCCTCCGTACCCTCCATCTTGTTCCATCAACTTTTCGTACTCCGTTCTATTCGCTCCTTCTAAAAAATTCTCATAGAAAGCCCACTTTTGAATAACAACATTCTTTACCGCCGCAGCACGCACATCTTAGTAAAAATTTTGAACGATACGGCACGGAATAGACAATTCCCGTCTCCCATGATAGGAATTATTTCAAACTCGTTAAAACGAAGAATCATTTATTATGACATCGCTAATTCAATAATTACAAAGCAAACGCATACGGTACGCATGAAACACAAACCTAGAATAAAAGCCTTTACACAATTCCAGTTCAAGCCTAATAACTCACAACGTTAATGAAGCCTCGCCCCTAACGAACACTCTGAGCATTACCAGTAGGGGCGATGGCGGCGCAATACACAACGCAAGTTGAATTTTTTGGTGACCCACAAACGCAAACTAATTACACCACTCTATAGAAAATTTTATTTCAAATATTTTCCTCGCTTACTACATCAACTTAGCACTGATAGTTCTTGAAATATTTTAGTTTGAACATTATCACAAAATTTTCAACATTTTGAATTTATATAAATGGAAAACTATAAGAGATAGAATAAGAGTACTGTAAGAGGCATAAATTTTCTAAACTTTTAGCTCTTTCAATTGAGATATGAACAAACCTCGTACCTTTTTTAATTTTTAAAATAAATCGAAAAAATTGTCTTAAAATTGGAAATTTTATGGCATCGAATGCTAAAAAAAAATTTTAATGCTTGATGACATATCTAGAGGTAAAAAGACGCCCATTAAAAAAATCATCATAATCGGTCCATTAGGAGAGGCTGGGCGATTGGAAATAGATTTTCAACGAAAATCTTCTAATATATATATAGATACCAAAACGGCGTCTATTACTTTTGTAGTCTTAAATAAGTTTGGTTCTAAGTATGACCAATTGTAAATGAAAAAAATGTTAATTTGTCAGGAAGAAAGGTGAAGGGGTTTGTCTGCATCATAAAATAATATTGTTTATGCAATGTTATGTAATTTAAATTTTTTTTTTTTTTTCAATACGGAACTTAATGACACTAAAGCTTCATTCACACTAGCCACAACCGAAGCCTTGAACTGGAAATAACTGTTTAACTTCCATATTGTACTCTTCAGCTAAATATGAACAAAATTTAAGCATTGTTGTATTTTTTATTTACCTCGTCTGCTGCATCAGACAGTAAACCAATCTTCTAATGTTGTAAAACTAGTAAAGTGAATCAGCTGTTCTCTGCAAGAAGGGCTTACAACAGCGCCAAATAAAAACAATCGTACCATCCTCAAAAAAAGAGATTTCCCTATAAAACTTTCACACTTATATTAACCCTCCAAGTGCCAACGTCGCATATGCGATGTATAAAAGTCGCGTTACAGTGCTAACATCGCATACGCGACGTTTGCGCAACACATTTTATAAATGTATACGATGCCGCTATTTTTAATACAATCGGATACGTCTATGTACGGTTGTGTTTGGAAAGAAACACTTTATTATAATTCAGAGTTTCATAGCGATATCGACTCAAACAAACCTTAGGCAGAATTGTCAAATCAACTATCTAGTCGTGCAGTACCCGTAGATAGACGCACGGAACTCGGATTTTGTTTGTTTATCCACTAGTTGTTATTCATTTTTAGTTTCAGTTTGGATCAGTTTATTTTTATTTGTTTTTGTAAATGTTTATTTATTTTTGAAGTAATTATGAGTGAACTTAGCAATCCAAGTGCTATTAGAGATGCGTTTGAAAATAGTGATTTTTAGAGACTTTGAACTGTAAATATTTTTTCTTCTTTTTTTTCTTGTATATAATGTGTGTGTTATTCCTTTATAATAAATAAAAACCATCAATATTGGGCCTAGACAGTACTTTTATATCTTTAGAAGCAAGTTTTTCTTCTTTGTGCAGAAAAGCCATTTTTTATAGACAAAAAGTTTTTTTTTTACAGAAAAGTAGCAAAATTAATTGTAAATGTTGAATTAT
>JAGFPH010006579.1:33164-46311 GCA_018207615.1 Philaenus spumarius
ACAATTAAATCACATGTTTTTCCCTTTATAAAAACAAAAAAACAAAGAGGTAATTTCTCTTATAAATTTACAAAGAGATTTAACACTATTGTTTACATTTTACTTCTGAGCAGATGACATGATTTTTGGGTTAAACATGGTGGCCGCTTCCGTATGGCCGCACTGCCTCTATCTAGTCACTGTATTAGAAATTGGTTACGACTGTCATCAAGCGACTAAAAATGTGTTTTTTTACACCAGCAGTTTTTTGTACGCAAGCAGTTTTTTTTTGTACACCAGCAGTTTTTTGTAAGCCAGCAGTTTTTTTGTACACCAGCAAGTTTTTTTGTATGCCAAAAGTTTTTTTGTACGCCAACATTTTTTTTGTACATCAGCAGTTTTTTTTTGTACGCCAGCACTTTTTTTGTACTCTAGCACTTTTTTTTGTACGCCAGCACTTTTTTTTAACACAAGAACTTTTTTGTATGCTAGCACTTATTTTTGTACGCCAGCACTTTTTTTTTAACACTAGCACTTTTTTTTTACGCCAGCACTTATTTTTTGTACGCTAGCACTTATTTTTGTACGCCAGCACTTTTTTTGTACGCTAGCACTTATTTTTGTACGCTAGCACTTATTTTTGTACTCTAGCACTTTTTTTTGTATGCTAGCACTTTTTTTTGTACTCTAGCACTTTTTTTGTACGCCAGCACTTTTTTTTGTACTCTAGCACTTTTTTTTAACACAAGCACTTATTTTTGTACGCTAGCACTTATTTTTGTACGCTAGCACTTTTTTTTTAACACAAGCACTTATTTTTGTACGCCAGCACTTTTTTTTGTACGCCAGCACTTTTTTTGTACGCTAGCACTTTTTTTTTAACACAAGCACTTATTTTTGTACGCTAGCACTTATTTTTGTACTCTAGCACTTTTTTTTGTATGCTAGCACTTTTTTTTGTACTCTAGCACTTTTTTTGTACGCCAGCACTTTTTTTTGTACTCTAGCACTTTTTTTTAACACAAGCACTTTTTTTGTACGCTAGCACTTATTTTTGTACGCTAGCACTTATTTTTGTACGCCAGCACTTTTTTCGTGCACACAGACTACATGACTTAAAACTCTACTTCTGGTAGTATTCAGAATGCTTGTGTCTTGTATTGAAAACCCGCTGTTTCGGTGCAGTGTAGTGAAAAATAAAATCATGGACCTGAACAACAACTGCAATTCCAGATCGTAAAATGAATGGGTCGACCAAATTTAGTCCCTGGTGGAAATAACTTGCTTTCCAGGCAAGACCGACTGAAGCATTCTAATTGATAACCATGTTTTAAAGGGAAGGAACTTGTGAAAGATAGTCCAAAGTATTCAGTATACAGGGTGATTCAAAATGAATGTCAGAGTTTTAAGGCTTTGTAGTATTTATTAGATTTAACTCAATAATTATAAATAATACATCAAATGAAAAAACAACTCAAACACTTTTGTTGGTACACCTCTACTCTTTCCTCTATCTTCCGTTAGAAAGCGCTAGTAGCAAAGATGGCGAACAAGAAAGCTCTTTATGTTTTACAGTTTAAAAGGACTGAATCTGTAGTTACAGTGTGTTCCGTAGTATTTATTATTATTATTATTATATAGGGGGTTTATGTGATCCACCACCGGGACCCACTGCACCTAAACCATGAGGTCCTCTGTGCCCCATGTCCAGGCAGTAGTTCACATCAAACCCGCCCTTTTTGCGAACCGAAGAAGTCCGTGGGGGCCTTCCTCTCATATATAACTGGTGTCAGGATATCCTTGTCCCAGATATTTCCGCCTCATTGATGCGAGGGCATCACATTCGCATAGAACGTGGAAAGAAGTTTCCTCCTTCTCTCCACACCTTCGACATAATGGGTTGTTCTAGAGCCCCATTAGGTGGAGGTGCCTCCTCAGAGAGTTGTGTCCCGTCAGTAGACCGACCAACAAACTCACTTCCGGCCTTCCAAGACCCAGCAGTGTTCTGCTTAGGCGTCCATCCAGGCCTGTGTTCCGTAGTAAGTTCAAATGTAATATTCCAAGTAATAATAACATTCGTAGATGGTTTCATGAGTTTGAAGACACCGGCTGTCTTTGCAAAGGGAAGAGTATGGGACGACCAAGAGTAACTTAAGAACGTGTGAGAGAGACTAGCCCAGGAAATCAGTTCGGAAGGCTAATCATGAATTAGCAATTCCAGTGAAGTTTGTGCGGAGAGGTTTTTAAGGAAACGCTTACAACTACGTCTTTATCGTTTGCAGTTGTTACATGCTGTAAAGCCTACGGTTTGTAACGTTAGTCGCACTACGGCTTTATCAGCCCCAGGTTGGGAAAGCCATTATTGTAACTTTAGTCGTTACAATAAAAAATAATAAAATTTAGTAAAATATAAAAAAATGGGTCTACGCAATTTTATTAAATTCAAAAAATAAAACAAAATTCTCAAATATTTATAAAAAAAACAATGAAGTGTAAGTATTTTACTTAAAAGATTATTTCTTTAATTAATTTACATCAATATTATCAATCGCAATACTTAATTTCTCACAAATAAACAATATCAAAAATCTAACCTCAAATATTTTTTGTTTGTATTTATTATGTCACTCGCACTTTCACGCTTCACCTGCTGCTAGGCATATGACGTTCAATCTATAATCGTTTTGGCGGCCATTGACATTCTAAACGTTGCACAATAGAGTGACGTCACTACTTTACTGAAGCCTAGTTTACCAATTAACAAATTTATTTATTTTTATTACTGAAAATCTCGAGTGGGATTCGCTTTGGCCGAGTTAGTACTTGTTACTGGGTGAAATTGTGGTACAGAAATTGAGTCAGAGCATTGTAGCAAACAACTTTAACCGTTTACTGTCTCGTGGTTATTTTCAATACAATCATTTAAATAAGGAAGAAATCACTTTTTTATATCACATCATTTTCGTTGGTTATATGTGTATAATGTATTATGTTATAATTTTATATCTGCCTTTACATATTTTTATATTCTAAAGTTATATCTGCCTTTTGTAAACAAATTTTTTTATTATTAAATAACTATTATCATTTATTTTATTAGAAATTATTTATTTTCCTTGCGTCAATTTTTCATATATATAATGCTTATTGCGTCTTAAATTTTTCATTTATATATATGATGTTTATTATCTTTTAATTTAACACTTTGAACCCTGAGCCCGAGTATAGGTCGGGCCAAGTTCGCGGCGCTAGCTACCGAAGCCCGAGTATACCTCGGGTTACTCTATTTAATTCTATAACTCAGCTTAGTTGGCATATCGACTGTGTTTTGCCAAAAGGGCGAATGGGACATTTTTTGGATATTTGACTTTAATTTTTTTTAAATTTCTATATGTTCTAAAGAATATTTTGCCAAAAGGACGAACATATAAATATACAAATTAATTTAATATAAACATTTTTATAAAAAGACAGAAGGGCGAATGTACAAATTCGTGAAGTCGAAAAGGGCGAATATGCAAACATTAACATTAAAATTAACATTAAAATAGATGTTCACTTACACTGCCTTAAGCTTATCTCTTAATATATACGTTTCATTCAAGAAATCAATTGTTTAGTATTTTTTCCTGGGTTTTTTTTAGTAAATAAATATATATATATAAATTTTTTAGTAAAATTATGCAAAACAGCCCCAGCCGGAGACCAGATATCTAGTCATATCCCGTCAGCTTGGAAGCGAGCCAACCACCGTTTGATTTACTTCCGCCCTCCTACCCTCAAACCAAAGATATGATTAGATATCCGGTCTCCCTAGCCTAGATTCGAACTCGGCATCTTGTGATCAGAAACACGCTTCGTTACCACTATACTACGGCTTCATGAAAGAAAACTGACAAATTAACAAAACTTCAGTTACTTTACTATCGGTATAAATATTCCGTGTAAAGTAAAAGATAGTTTGTCAGCACCATCTAGGAGCGGTTATAACAAAAATGTACCTTCATCAGCGCCATCTAGGAGTGGTTATAGGAAGTTTGCTTGGTTCTAATTAAGTTAGTCAGTATGGTTGTATCGTGAGATGTTTATAATTACTTAGCTCAGTACTAAGTTATGACGATGTGTATTTCCATTAGTTCTGATTGTGTTGTAAGCTTTTTTTTATTTATTAGTGGTATTTTATTGATGAAAAGTTTATAGTTCGTAAGTGTTTTTTTAGTGTTTGTAATGTGTAAATAAAGTGTTTGTTGTAAACTAAAGGACTATGTAGCTACTTTTTTTTTGTACAATTTTTCATCATTTTCCATAATTTGTTACCATTTTGTATTTTTAAAAAATCTTTGAAGTATTTACATTTACTTAAAGCTTATTATTTTGTCTTTAAAATGATATATAATATGTTATACTTTTAAATAAAATAAGTAACAGATCTTTTTTTTAATTCTACCAAAACCCCCAGGTAGCTACGCACGACAATGCGTTAAGGGTCCAGGGTTCAAAGTGTTAATTTAGCTACTTTCCCATCTGCATCGGTCACATATGTTACAGGTTTACGTACTAAGTTTGAAAACGATATGTTGCTGCAGGTCGATGGAGACTTTCTGGATCGTGTCCTCTTTAGCGATTAATTGGACATGTGAACACTCATAATGTGCGAATCTGGGGATCAGCAAATTCTACGACATAGTACAGTTGCAACGAGACTCCCATAAATTGAATATTTTTAGTCCTATATCCTGTCTGAAAGTTTATGTGCACTTGTTTTTCGCTAACGCAACTGTAACTTGTGTTTCTTATCCTGGTACGCTACAACCATGGCTCTTTCCTCAATTGGAAGAAGCTGTACCACAGAACTTTATTTGGTCGCAAGATGGTGCCCCCCTCACTGAACAAGGCTTGGGATGAAATCGTCTATCAACTTGATGTGTATTAAAACGATCGGTTAAACAACGTTGCAGCTGACGGCTGGATTGGCCATAAGCTTGTTTCGCATGGCCTCCAAGTTCACCCGATCGGACACCATGCAAATTTTACCTTTAGGATCAAGTGTGTGTGGCCTTCGCTTCCAGCTGACCTACCCGACATTAGAAACAGGACTGAAACAGTTGTTGCAACACATAGCGACTCGATATGTACCGTGTAGGAAAAAAGTTGCTCTCTCGTTTGATGTATTATCTATAGTTGTAAGTTAAATGTAAAAAATACTACCAAGCCTTAAAACCCTGACATTCATTTTCAAACACCCTGTATTTTGGTTCTCAAGGACTAAAATGAAGTGAAATATTTCAGAAAATTTACAAAAATAATTACAGAGACTCGCTTTTATTTTATACATTAGGTAAATTAAGATCACATGAGTTAATATTTACATTCAGATAATTATAAAATAAATATTATAACTAATAAGGACACCAATTGTACAGATATACGATCACCTAAACGATTGAATATAATCTTAAATTAAATAATTCACAGAACAAACAATACTTTCGTCGCCCAAATACACAGATCAGGTGTTTATACGTTCCTGAAAAAATTATTGTCTTCAATATACATGATGTGTTAAAAGTCTGTGAACGGTGTTATATTGCAACAAAACTTGGTATGTCTTTTCTCTACTAAAAAAACAAATTTTTGAAGCTATTATATTTTTTTTATCTTAGAGGGATTTTTTGCAGAGAATCGGAGGAAAATCTTAAATAGGAGCATAGGTCGAGTTGTACATCAAATTGAAGGTATATTTTACTAGAACACAATGGCGCAAAATCAAACATCAAAAGGTTCGCCCTGCACAAAATGGCGTCCATTTAAAGTTACAATATTGGGCTTTTTGAAAATGGCTTAATTTTACTTATTGGCATACAATTTAAAAGAACAACTCCGACAATCCACACTAGCAGTAGGACCAGTTTTTGTGGATAGCGAGTGACTTATCACCTTCAGTGGGAACGGTCTACGACGAGGATGAGGAACAATTTTTATTTCAAGTTAATACTATCTCTTACTGAAAACCCTATTTTAACAGTCTTTATCCTTTCCATTTCAAACATCAAGGTGCCAAAAGAAAACCATTGTGTCATTTAGATTACAAGATAGGCGAGTTAAAAATAAATACATAGCCTACATACTTAATAAATAATTACTATAGCAAAATTATTTACTTAATGTTTACTTCCTATTTCAAAATAAATATAAAATCAAAACGCAAAAGTTCTTGCTTTTTAATTCCAAGTAGAAAATACCTAGTACTTAGGTAGCTAATGACGGATTTACATCTAGAGGATAACTGTTACCGTCCCAAAACAATTACCTAGATGCCGCCCTGAAATTTTGTTCTAAATCTTGTCCCAATTAATTCCCGAATTTACTTTTTTCCCGAAACTATCTTGAAATTTTTAAAATTCCCGCTCTGGTACCGAAATACGGGATTATTTTCACTCCCGATCCCGTCCCGAAGTGAATACCTGATCCCGCACACCCTTACAAGTTATACATTTTTACTACATGATAAAAAATAACAATTACCAATAAACTTTCTTAACAGTTTTCCTTTCTTGCAATAAATGCTCAAACTGTTTTGCTTCTGCAGTTAGTGAGCTAGGCGGGTGTAGCAGCCATTCATAACGCTCTGTAGCATCTCAGCAGGTATTTCTAGTGTCAGAGTTTTGCTTTTAAAGGTAATGCCAATAAGTAAAATTAAGCAATTTACAAAAAGCTCAATATTGTAACTCAAACGGTCGCCATTTTCTGTAGGGCGAAACTTTTGATGTCTGATTTGTGGCAATGTGTTCTCCTAAGACAGACCTTTAAATTGATGTACTACTCGACCTATGCTCATATTTAAGATTTTCCTCCAACTTCCTGCGGGCCGTCCCCTTAAGGTGACATAAAAATTATAATTGCTTCAAAAATGAGTTTTTTTTGTAGAGAAACGATGTTCCGAGTTTTGTTGCGTAATCTGCAATGGTGGCAAAAATATAAGCCGTTGACAGACTTTTGGGACACTCTGTATTTATAATTAAAGCTGCGAAAGCAGCCCACCAGAGCAACAATACATTTTGTTACACCGGTGTAGAATGATTTTAATATAAAATTGGATTTATAACACCTACATTACTAAAGGAAAACACCTAACATTTAGTTATTAATTGACATTACTTCATATTCTCTGTCTGATCTTTTTAAATCTGTTTTGCTCGATTGAAACACAACTAACAGAATGTATTCACAATGAAGTAACTGTTCAATTTATTGTGATTATATGTGCAGGACTTATTTCAGATATGCTTTGTGCTAGATTCTACTAAAGTTATAGTCGAGGAACATCAGGCAACATTATAACAAAATGAACTATCGAATCAGATTGTTTGACAACATTATCAAGCATTTTACAGTTTTTCATTTATTGTATGTATTTATTTAGATTACTGTTTACTTTCATTGAGCTCAAATATTTATTTATGGCCTATTTTCAGAGCCGGATCTAGGGCTTTTATGAGGGGGGGGGGGCAAGCTTGAATTACCCGCCCCCCGACACTATCCCCCATGCTACCCTCCCAACTATTATTATACAACAAATATGTTAAAAATAATACGTATATAGGATTTTAAAGTTCATTTTTAATAGTCGATGGTAGAGGATAATAGGCAGGGAGCGGTTGCGGCCGCAGTACAAACTCGACTTCACAACGCTGCCACATTAACAAAACGAGGAATAAAATTTTGAAATAAATACAGTCGGATTCAAGGATTAATACTACACGAAAGTGTAGTTATTTCATTGACTTGTGACGGTACGTTTTGACGCTGTCAAGTTGGATTTGTTGAAAAACAGGGGTTTTAAGGGTAAATAGAAAAATGCCTGTTTTTTCGACAAAAACAACATGGCAGCTTCAAAACTTACTATCACAATTCCATGAAAAACTACATTTTTACGAAGTATTAGTCCTGAATCCGAGTGCATTTGTTTCAAGATTTTATTCCTAATTTTGTTAATGTATCAATGATTTGAAGATGAGTTTGTGCTTCCGATGCAGCCGCTCCGCCAGATTTGAAGTTATTTTAATCCATCGATGTAGAATAATTATTGTTGTACATCGATGTTTTTAGTCGGACTATAGTATAGTTTTTACCGGAATGACACCATCTAAATACTTAAGTCTTCTGATGGCTGCCGCCCTTTCAGTACACTTATACTTATAGTTAATTAGACTATGTTATACATCCTACATCGTGTATAGTCAAGATGGCGTTGTATACATTATAGGAGCTGGAATAGTAGGATACATGTACAGGATAGGAGCCAGAATGGCACTATCTAAATAGGTACTTAAGTTTTCAGATGGCTGCCGCCCTTTCAGGAAAATCATAGTTAATTGGACTAGGTTAGTCGGGAGGGCGGCGGCGGGGACCGACAGCTGATTCTCCATGAGTTTTTTTGCTTTCTTCAAAATTTGCCACCGGGGGGCACACGCCCCCCGGGCCCCCCCCCCCCCCCTAGATCCGGCTATGCCTATTTTAATAGCACAAAAAGTGCAACACTTATAATAAAAATATAATCAAAGCAACACAATAGCTATTTTCGTAACAAGTGTAGCAAGTGCATCATTACAGAATGAGTGGTAATGCTGCGGTATTCACACGAGTTCCGTCAACATGCATTACTACAAATGATACGTACAACATTTTACCTACGGCCACACATGACCTAAATAACCACTAATAATTAATAAATACTTTATTGCATTTACTTTGGTAAATGTAAAAACTCTCTTTAACATTTATTCTAAAGACGTATAACTTTTTTCCAAGAAGTTAAATTATTATGCTTTGTCATGGTTTCTCAATAAAATATTTATTAAGAGTGGCGGTAGGTAAAATCTTGTACGTAACATGTGCAGTGATACATGTTCAATTCAGACATTTTATTTATTTATTTCTATTACAAACTAAGGTTGTAACGAGATATTTTATATAAATTTAATTTACTTGATGGAATCAACTCGTACAATTCATATTATTTTTAATGTATGTTAATAACCATCATTTCAATTATCAAGTGTTCATTACTCTACTAAACAGAGTGATGAAAAAGTTCCGCAACCCATTTGTAATTTTAAAAACCTGTTAGGCTGGCCGCACACTGAGACAGCATTTTGTTGTACAGCACGTGCTTTGAACATTTTGCTTAGAGCATTTTGCGTTATTGCTCTCTCAGTGTGCAGACATATGCGGTGTGCTGGCGAACAGCGGTATCATTCAACTTTGTGTCGATGTCAGTTAGTCCAGTCAAATTGTATTTTTTCCAGGAAAAAATATAGAAGTTTTTTTTCTCACTTGTTCCATATGTTTTTTGGGGTGCTGAAACCGAATTTCAACTTTGCTGCTTCCCATGGATATGGTTTCACAACAAAAATCTCGAAAAACCTAAAACTTTTTGGCTTTTTAAAAGTGTTTTGCCAGAAAGTCATCTAACTTTGCACTTTTCGAGGTAGGCTATTCTATACAAAATTAAAGTATATTAGATTTCCTACAAAAAGCACCTCTCAAATGTATATTTTGGTTGAACGATTTGGTCACTGGAGCGCGCAGAAAAAGGACCAAAATCCAAAATTTCCTACTGTGTGGAAACCCAGTTTTTTGTTAGTTTTTCGCTTGTAACTAAAAAACTATGCTCGTAACTACAAAAAATCTTGCATTCTGCAGAATTGAAGCTACATTAAATCCTCTTCAGATTGTACACCTTAATCACTTATTTTGGCCAAATCGTGTAGACTCTAGAGGGTGTTGACATTTTATGTCATATTACGCGAAACCGCTAAGTCAAGATTCCTTAAAACCCAAAACTCAGTAGAGACCCACATTATCACTATTTACTTGTTAAAAACTATTTATTTGGACTTTATAAAATAATACATGTAATTACTTATTAACTATACAATTATTTAATTACTAATTAATTAAATTAATATAATTAATCAATTAAAAATTCTGTCCAATGTATGTTTGTTTATTCAGTTACAAAATACTTATATAAAAAGTTTAGCAGAAGTAGCAGATGCAAGCATTTTTGTAATTACACGCATAGTTTTTAAGTTACAAGCGAAAAACTAACAAAAAACTGGGTTTTCTACAAAGTAGGAAATTTTTGCCTTTTTTCAGTATGCTTTAGCAGCCAAACTGTTCAAACATAAAATACTCTTGAGGGGTGCTTTTTGTGCGAAATTTAATGTACTTTAATTTTGTATAGAATAGTCTACCTCGAAAAGTGCACTTTAAAAAAGTTGAAAATTTTGAGGTTTTTTGCGATTTTCGTTGTGAAGTAGCAAAGTTGAAATTCGGATCAGTACCCCAAAAAACATACAGAACGAATGAGAAAAAAGCTTCTATATTTTTTCCTGAAATAGGCATCAACGGAGACGGTTTGACTGTACTTAGAAACACTAAGATGTGCGAGGAAGGCTCGCGCATGCGCAGATCGATTTGCTCTGAGCGTTTTGTTGCATCGTGTTCAATCGGGAACTAGGCGTCCGGCACTGCTTCGAGCGCTCTATGGTGCTCTAGAGCGCTGTACAGCATTTACAGCTGTATTCAATAAAATATTTTGCTGTAGAGCACTTGCTTCGAGCAGAATGCTCTCTCAGTGTGCGGCCGGCCTCACACGTACGCACTCCAAACTTTCAGGAAGTTATATTGGGCAAATTCTCCACCTTTTAGGCGTACGAACGAACGTTACCCTTATCCAGTAAAGGGGGGATTGTAATTCAAAAATTTTAAACGGTAACCCTTACCGTGCGATACCTCATTTTAAAGCCCTCGTTGAGATGAGAAAATTGGTGAATATCGGGGCCCTCTCGGATGCCGCAATCCAAAATGGAGGAGCCAAGAAGTTCAGATTTTTCCATTTTTTTTTTTATTCTACATACAATTTAGAGGTGTATTCATTTTAAGGTACAGAAACGTTTTAATCGAATAAGGGTAAAATGAATTCATACCCCTAAAAATTACAGAATTTGCTCAATATAACTTCCTGAAAATTTGGAGTTAACACGTGTTTGGGTTTAAAATTACGAAATGGTTGCAGAACGTTTACATCACTCTCTATACAGAAACATGGAAAAAGACAAATTTAATCTAAAATTAGACAAAATAAAATGTCTGTGCACACTGAATACCTGTATTAGAGACGGTACATTATATTTTTAAGTGTTTTTAGTGACTACATATCGTACTTTGTGAAAGCTCTTCTTACTCTATAAACAGAATAGATTATGGAAACAGTATTTATATCTACAATTTACTCTATTAATCTTACTATCATTAAAATATAACTAAACAACTTTGTTTGATTGACCTAATTTTGTTGCTTTTAACATACTTTGAGTGTTACTATTTTAGTTGCAGATCTGAATCACATTTTATAAGTTATTAGCACCTCATTTGATTTTCAAATACATCTAACTTCTACAGGCCTATAAATAACAATATAAATCTTTGTTTGTTCAAAATTTTAAATCTCCGAAAACTCTTCACCGATTGCTTTGAAATTTTTATACAAAGTTTCATTTGAATACACGCGTGTTTTTATATACTTTTTGAAAAAACAACGCCATTGTTAGACGTAAAAACAACACAACCTATGCCTACTAGATAGTACTAAATATTTTACGGCAATGAGGGCGTAAAAATAAATAGGCCTATGTTTAATATTAATACAGTAATCACCCGTTTGCTCTAATATTTGAATTAACAGCTGATTTCAAACTTTGAAGCAATTATTTGTATTTCTAACTTTTAGTTTAGGTTTTTATTAAAGTCTAGACCAGGGCCTTGCCTGGTTCTTTTAACCTTTATTATAACTGCTGTTATAAAATATCCGAAATATTTTCATTTGGGCGTTTAACATTATTTACAAAATTGTTGGCGGTTACTAACGTAACATGAACTGAACTTATGAGTGGACAATACAAATTCTAAATTTTCTGAAATTTCAATTTCACGCAGAATTTTTTGATAACCTAATGAAAATGTTTTTAAAACACCTACTGCCCACCATGAAAGTTAGAATACGGTTGGTATTGGGTTGACTACCGCTGCCACAGATGTTTGCCTAATCTTTGTAAGTCACCTCAGTGGCCTTAAAATGAAGTTCACAATACAGTAAACACTGATATACTTGAAACAATTCTCACTAAAACTAAATACTAATTGAAACTGTTAAATTTAATGTAGCCTACACTAACTACCTACAGAATATTATAATGTTGTGTATGTAAAATATGTTTTTTATAAAGAAATAAATCAAATAAAACAATTTTATTTTAGTCATTGAGGAGGTGGTGGGTGTTACTTTTTCTAATTCTTAAAAATGAATCACAGAGCTGCAAGAATACATCTTCACTTTAAGGGACAAATACATAATTGAACTTTTTATTTTAAAAAGGAAACGATTTGTATGCATAAAATTAAAAAATAATTAACTCATTTAAAAAATGAAGAAAGTCTTATAGAGTATTTACGTAAATTTTTTTATGAAATTGAAGTAAAATATACCGTAGATTTTTCACGCTACAACCGAGTGGCAAAATATTTATTGACCAAACGCAAACAAATGACGCTCAGTCAGAGTTGGCCCACAAGCCGTTGCCGTTAAACTAACATCAACTGTATGTATAACTCGTCCCAAATATTTAGATTCATCCTAAAATATATTTTCTGCATCCTAAAATCTTTTGGCAGAGACCTATCTTATGCATTTTAAAATGCAGATGAATGCCTAAAACGATATAAATATATGTATCATTGTAAGTTTTAAAATCAGAAAAATATTTTAACGTTTTGTAAGCACGAGATTAGTAAAGAAAAAAACTACCAGCCATCTTTCTACCCTTTTCTATTCCTGTCTTTGAGGAGCAAAAAACCGTTCATGCATTAACTAATTCCACGCTATGTTACTTTCTTTTGATATTTTAAAACACCTATATAATACTCGCATTCAGACACACAGATCTAAAATTCCACAGTACAATCTTATTCAGGCACACAGATCTAAAACTGCACAGTACAATCTTATTCAGAGACACAGATCTAAAATTCCACAGTACAATCTTATTGAGACACAAAGATCTAAAATTCCACAGTACAATCTTATTCAGACACACAGATCTAA
>JAGFPH010006579.1:46321-57157 GCA_018207615.1 Philaenus spumarius
TTCAGACACACAGATCTGAAATTCCACAGTACAATCTTATTCAGACAAGCAGATCTAAAATTCCACAGTAGAATCTTATTCATACACACAGATCTAAAACTCCACAGTACAATCTTATTCAGGCACACAGATCTAAAATTCCACAGCAGAGTCTTATTCAGACACACAGATCTAAAATTCCACAGTACAATCTTGTACTTAGACTAATTATTGCCATGTTTATTGTACAAACTTACGATGTCGCTCTGCTTCATCTTAACATTATTATATAAATAAACGAAGATTCGAAACATTAATAATTATATAAAAAGACAATCAGATACGTAAAGACACTTATATTTTAAGAGATATAATCTCAAAAATAGATACCATTTTTATTTTGAGACTTCCCTCAATTTTGCACATAACACATCTAGTAAAATTAAAAACTTAATTTGGACGGCTACACCTCAGCTATTTACGTAATATATTTTTGGTTAATTCCAGCCACCATCAGGATTTTTATTTTTTATTCCGTAAACAACAATAAGAATAAATAGATAAAATATATCAGCCTACATATACTTTGTGTTATATGTGTTTAATGTTTTAAGAATTCGGTCAGCTAAATTAGTACATGCATACTTTAAATTTAAAAAAAAATAAAAATGATTATAATAGTAGAACCTCGATTATCGTAAATGGGACCAGGCAGACCTCAGATAACCAAGAACTTGGATAATACGGTAGGCCGTGAGAAAACCAATGAGGTGCGAGTTCCCGCGTCAGTTACATCGTTATAGGCTGATTTGAAGCCATACTTATTTCAAAATCCATTTTATTTGGCTTTAAATAATATAGTTTTAAGTAAACATAAAAGCTTTGATAATGTACTCAAATGAAATAAATTGGGTACTGTAAGCTACTGTAATAAAAATCACAAAAATTATTCCTCTGAAGTTTTTCCATGCTTGCTTTTACTGATTGTCTAGCCTCTTCTTTAATTGAAAACTGTTGAGATACCCACTTTTAATTTCCGATCTATTTCGTCTCCAATCCCCGGCAGTCACTTCCCCAACACCTAAATCACTTGCCAATTTTTGCAATTTAATGAATCGCCTCCATCTAATCGTTTAATTGCTTCCCATTTTTTATTTAAAGATAAAACAACATGCTTTCGATTTTCACTCATTAAGTTTAACACCGACACTGGCTAAAAATAAAATACAGTAGCAGCTGGGGAAAGAAACAACTCGTGGGAATGGATGGTAAGTCTTAAGTACAAGCGGGGGGGGGGGGGCTAAAGGGTCAAATCCTGAAATTTAGTAGTAAAATTTAATACTAGGTTTAAAAAGTGCAAATTAAATTATAAAATAGACAACACAACAGAGGATCCAGCAACATATTTTACATCATTGTGCATTGCATGCATACTGATATTTAGATTTACTAGATTAAACTACAAGTATTGTAAGTACTGTAAGTATTGTACAATACTTATGGATGCAGTAGGTTACAGCCTTACTCTCTTATGGGCTTGATGTGATCTATTGAATAAGAAAACTATGGAGGTTCAACAAACATACTTTACTCTAACAAAACACGCAATGCTCTGCGTATTGAAAATACTCTCAATATGGGAGTTGGCGTGCGAAGCACGCAATGTTGTGTGTATTGAAAATTTTCTTAACACGGAGGTTGGCGTGCGAAGCACGCAATGCTTTGTGTATTGAAAATTCTCCCAATACGGGTTGGCGTGTAAAGCACGCAATACATTGTGTATTGAAAATACTCTCAATACGAGGGTTGGTGTGCAAAGCACGCAATGCTCTGTGTATTTAAAATTCTCCCAATACAGAGGTTGGCGTTCGAAGCACGCAATGTATTGTGTATTGAAAATACTTCCAACACGAGGGTTGGCGTGCAATGCACTGTCCGTCGGCCGCTTCTCATAGTGTTCAGTGTCAAGCTCACATGTGCGTCCTTAGCAGTGAACGTGTTGAATGGGTTTAAATTCAAATCCCTGACCTGACCCCCCCGAAAAGTTTTCCTGGCTACGGCCTTGCCGGGAAGATATGAGTAAACAGGCCCAAGACTGCTTCGTCATTCACTATACTGCCCATCCGCTAAACACCACTCATACCATTGTGTTGGGTAAGGAGCGGAAATGTTTACAAGGCAAACGACAATTTTGTTTTCTTTCAATCTTAAAATCTAACACAAAAGTTTGTATTATTAATTCACTTATTGAGAAATCCTCTCAAGCTGTGAATTCTTTATCGAAATCAATTCAGTTAACTTACATTTATTTTGACAAAAGTTTTTTTTAAATTTACTTTGGTTAATACGGAAACTCTAATAACCAAGGTTCTACTGTATGCAATGCAGTAATACATTTCAAATACTACAACCAATGAAACTAGCTGACCCGTGCGAATATTTCGCAAGTTCGGAGTAGGCCTACATTTACCTGATTTAACACGTTGATTTAATTCAGTTAATTAAGTTTATTTATTTACATTGGTTTATAAATAACAGTTTCCCTATACAATCTTACAGTGTAAACAATCTAACTAACAGCTGTCATGCCAGTTAAACAGATGGTTAGTAGATGGCGCCTTTCATTAGGAACATACAGAGTATAATATAAAAGTTTTTTAAATCAATTTTTGTTATTAAAACATGAATTTTAAGCTGTTTGTCTATTTTTCCCGTGTAGTGGTTAAGGAAAGCTTTAAAATGATGCCTCATTCATGTAATTTGATGATGTATTAAGGAAGTTATGGCGTACCGACAAAAAAATAGTCTTGAGAAATAATATATGCGATAGCAAATTCACTCTTATTTCCATCAATATGCAATTAACTGTCACAATAATAAGTGGTAAAAGAAGAGGATGTAAAGACAAATTTTTACTACATAATAAGTATTTAGTTTTCACAAAGATAAAACTATAAAGAAAATGATGCGGAAAACTAAAAGGGACCATTTGTCGGGAAACAAAATTTTGTCTAAAAACCGAAACATGTCAATTTCGGCCATTTTTGGATGTTTGTTTATTTTTGTCTTGTATGTCGGATAGAAGAAGAAACCCTACAACCCTTGGTTGTGCTAGCAAGTCGGATGTCAGGGATGAGCTGAGGAGAAGACTCCAACCTCATTGCACCCTTGGACGAATTCTGACTCCCACCTACTGGACACTGGCCAGCCATGTATATGAGAGACACTGTGCGGTCGGCATTACCTGAAGCTGGATGCACATACCAAGAAGTAAGTTTACTTTTGTAATAAACTTCTTATTTTATCTGAAAATAGTGCTTACATGTCCACCGACAAGCATTATTGATGTTACAAATGTACTTTTGTAAAGGTCTTTCATTGTGGGGAAAATGGACCGAATGTCGTTATGGAATTACAGCATTGGAGCGACATTTGGTACCTTTTCCTTATGAATAAGCAGCCTCAGAATGTGGCTCTTACTGCTTTCTAGTGGCATTTTAGGGAATTAAAACGAGTTCTGGCTGAACTAAGAACGTTGTCCGTACTGATTTACCCGTACCCGACATTTGGTACCTTTCCAGTTGTTACACAACAAGAGCTAAAAAATCCCCGACAAATGGTCCCTTTTCACTTACAATAGTTTTTAGGCCCTATTTTAATTCAAACAATAATAAACCTTTTTAAAAATCGAGTAAAAAAACAGTCAAATACAGTACCAGCTGTTGTATTTACTGCATGCTGCCATTAAACAGCTGATCAGCTGTTGTCTGCTAGCACAAACTCCAGCAACATCAAAAGTTTGAATGTTTTTTTCTCAAAACTCCTTTTTCCGGTAACAAACATTCAAACTATCACAACTTCGCCAATTTTTCATATATTTCGAAAGGTTTTACACCAAATTGTTAGGAATTTAATTCCTTATACGTGGCATAGCATCTCAATTTTTAAATTTTGAGACATATGGTCCCTTTTAGTTTTCCGCATCACATATAGAGAAAAATTAATTCAGTTACAAGACAATAAATCTATTTTATCACTATTCAAATAAATAAATTATGAAATAAAATCTAATAGGTATAAGTAGTACGATCTACATATAAGTAGTACACTCTAGAGATTGCATAATGAAAATTAAACTATTTCTCATTCAATTTTTATACTTTTCTATAGCAGTAAGTACAAACAGTTTGCTCTGCATAATAATTATATAGAATTAACAATGTTTAACAATACAAATTTAAATAATTAACAAGTGATATTGTCCAAGATACGTAATTTAATTGTTTGCATCTGACTATAATTTCAGACGTCACTAGAAACAAATTTCAAACCTATTCTAACTAGCACATTTAGTTTGAATAGAGACATAGTCTAAAAACAAATAATGTTTACTAAGTTAAGGTACTAAAGTTGCACCAATCTGACTTGTTTTAAAGTATTTGTTTTTTCAATTTAACTGACTAAGACTATATTTTTAAAATTAGTATTTCATTAGGATGACTTAACTAATACATGACAACCTTAAGGGCGTGCAATACCGCTCGAGTAAATGCATCAAATTCTGCGAGAGAAGTCTGCCTGGCCATCGATATACATTATTTATTTCGGCAATGTGTGCACGACATTTAAATTTGCAGAAAGATTCGATGTATAATCAGTAGATAATAATAATCACAAATTAAACGTTTTTTAAAACCCCGACACATCAACTAGAAAAGAGCTGATGATTTTCAAACGGCTGAAAAGATTTTATTGAATCATAGCTAAGAACACTTTCGATCAAGTCACCTTTCAAACAAAAAAACTAAATCAAATCCGTTTAGGAGCTACGATGCCACAGATAGATAGCACGTTAAACTTATACTCTGTTTGCATCGGGGGTTAACAAATTCACCCCGATGTTTCACCGTTTTCAAGTGACTCGACTGAAAATCGTGTTTTTCACCTTGTTTATAAGCCAACATCTTTAATACAAATTTATAGTTTACCATTTTTGTCACCTAAGAATTATAATTTAGATGTTCGTGAACAATTTCCTGCAAATTACAAAAGATTATCTTCAAATTGCGATGAAAGTTATATTGAAGAGGACCGTTTCATCCTGATATTGCACACCCTTAATGTATTAGCCATGACACCCTCCAAGAATGTTAGACACTGAAAACAATATTTTCAGAACATCCGTGAATTTAATAATTTTATTGTACAAACTAATACAGTAGAGTTCCGATATTTCGAGTTGAATGGGACCGAGAGTACCTCGGACTGTGAGAAACTCGAATTACACGGAATATGCAGAGGTTAAAATAAAACTACCATTTATGGTCCTTCTATACGTGCAAAAATGGAAGTTTTATTAACCTTTTGCGCTCCATAGGCGAACTCAGTCCGACATCGCTAATTTGCCGTTGCGCTCCACTGTCGGACTCATTCCGACACACGTTTTAATATGATTTCTATGTTCTAAACAAGTGTAGAATCTGTGGTTTTCGGTCTAATGAGACTTCAATGTTGTTAAAACAGTTTAGAAACCAGTGATAGATTATATTGGCTGTTGAATATATTTTATATCTCTCTGAAGTTGAGCAGCTGTTTGCCGGTCATGATCAAGAAATACAAATAGCATCGTCTTTTATCTTGTGTCTTGTAACTTTTGTTTACGCTATTTCAAGTGGTATTTATTTTTACTATACGTTATTATTTTGCAGTTTTGTGTAAAATTGTGTTAATGTAAAGATCTTGTTTTTGTTTTATTTTGTGTTGAGAAATGGCAACTGTTTAAACTATACGTTATCGTGGTTATGTACCATTATTTCGCAAAAATGTTATTGTTAAAATAAATTTTTGAATAAATATGAATACAATTGACATACTTAAACAGTCATATTTACTGTAAAAACTATTTTTAAAGCTCTAATCATTTTTATTACTACTTTTAAATTCATTAAAAAAACATATTTTTTTATTTTTTTTACCTAATATATTCAAAATAGGCCTACTCAATAAAAAAATGTTGTTAAACTTCAAGAATATTTTTTAAATTATTTACTGTGGTCACATTTAGTGTAATAAAGTATTTTAAAAGCTCTAAACTCTATTATTCTTATTTTTAATTTCATTACAAAACAAAATAATCGATAGATTTTTTTGACCGATTATATTAAAAATAGGCCTACACAATTGAAAAATTTGTATTTAATCTTTCAACAAGTTTTTCCTTATTCTCTGTTTTATACCGAACAAAATGATATATAATAACTTATGTTTACTATTTATAGGAATTTTTTAGCTAATTTACAAAAATAAATCTACAAACAGTAATATTTTAATTGGATCTGGTGGAGCAGCCAAGTGTCAAATAAATAGAGTGCAAAAGGTTAAATACACACTATTTTGTATTGAACACTGAGGTGTAAACGTAATTTTGTATGCAGTACACAAATATAAATTAACTTTTTAAAGAAATTGTAAATAGTTTTTTGTTTAAATACACTGCAACGTTTACGAACAGCGATGTCACGCCAACGACAGAGTAACACAGTGTCGGCTACAGTAGTTCGAGTTGTTGTTGAACGTAGCGTAGCGCTGCATTGAAATCAGCGACTAAACAAATGTCACACATATTGTAGTGGGACTGATTTGTTATTAGACACGCCCGGATTGGTGCTGAGTGACCTTGTAAGAGAGGGGTGGGGAATACAGCGGTGGCGGGAAAATGGTATTTTTGTATATAGAAGGCGCTATTTGTGGCTCGAATTACACGGAACCTCGGATTATCGTGACTCGAATAACCGGGAGTCTACTGTAATTTAAACAAAGCTGTACAAGATATAACAAATTCATAAAATCTGAAATATTATCCCAATCAGTAACTGAAAAATAATTGTTACATCAAATTTTCAGGATTGAAATGCCTATAAAACATGAGTTTTATGGCTTGTATATTTTTGCTTTACTCTTCGAGTACAATTTCTGTTAAAAAAATACTCTGGATAGCTATACAAGAACAAAGAGACAACATAAACATAACAACTTGAATGTACCAAAGATTACAGAAAAACTTCCCACATTTAAGCATGGTGACAAACTCACAGAGAGTTTTATAATAACCTAACGAAAATGTTTTTAAAACACCTACTGCCCACCCTGAAAGCTGGAACGGTAGGTATTGGGTTGACTACCGCTGCCATAGATAGTTACCTAATCTTTGATAAGTCAATGGCCTTAAAATGAAGTTCACGTTACAGTAAACACTTAACAAATAAATATATTTCAAACGATTCTCACTAAAACTAAATACTAATCGAAACTGGTGCATTTAATGCACACCACCTATAGAATATTATAAAGTTGTGTGTAGGTATCTGGGAAATCTTGAGACATTTAATCTGAATGAGGATATCACTAAATGTCAGTGAAAACAACCAATAACATTTAAAAGGACTAGAAATAAACATATGTGTTCAAGAAAATAAGGTATATCGATGGAACACTCACAAGTTTTGTGTGACCAGAGGTGCACGCCCAAAAGGCACCTTTTCTCATGGGCGCCCATACCTATGGGCAAAGGGGAGGGCATGCCCTCCCCCCAGCTCCCAGGGAAAAGAAAATATAAATATACTATTAATTATAGTCAGGTATATTTCTTTAAAGAGATTAGCACTAAAATATGTTTTAAATGTTATGTGCTGTTCGATTTTACATATACTTATTTTATTTTTTACAAGAGTTCAAGCATGAGCTGCTGGGTCACTACTCGGTGCAAGTTTTCTTGGGGAGGTCAAAAATATCCCTGGACTCCTTTTGCCGAAGGAGGGGAGGGTACTCCTTAACACGTTCACTGCTATGCGCAAATTTCGCATTTCCTATGCTAGGAGCTGACCTTTTTTTTTACATTTATAGTCTAATTGAGTAGAAATTACTTTATTTTTTAACCTTTCTATGTAATAATCACTAATATTTTAAAGCGAACGCACATGTGCGACCATAGCATACAGGCTTCAATTGGCGTGCGAAGCACGCAATGCTTTGTGTATTGAAACTACTCCCAATACGGGGGAGTATGCACTGGGCGTCGGCCGCTTCTCATAGTGTTCAGTGTCAAGCTCACATCTGTGTCCTTAGCAATGAACGTGTTAAGCCCCGTACCCCGGTAGTATAGCCCCCCCTAGAAAATATCATATGGGCGCCCATGTCTTTTCTTGCATCTAAATAAGCACCCCTCTAATTGGTTTTGTTTGTATTTACTTGCAGAATGTGCACATGTCCTGGGTGTACGACCATGGTAGACTATAATCAGAGTTTTTTTTTAAATTACGAGCAAACAAATATACATGTAAAACTAATTGTCAACTAACTTATCTTCTCTAAATGTTACCACATGTAAATGGAGAAAGTTATGTTTATAAATGAAAAACTAATTTTATTTACTGAGCAATATTACTTAGCTTGCCCAACATGGCTGTTATTTAATAGACAATGAAAACTTGGCAACAAGAGTAAACTTGAATAAGGATTGTTTATTGATATTTTGCCTTAATTATTTGATCAAATGTTTAAATCATGTCGCATTAATTTTAGAACAAAAGCTAAGTTAAAAATGTTTAAACCATGTAAACTTGTTGAAATTTTGAGCAATTTTAAGTATAGTAAAACCCCGGTTAACCGAACTAAAGGGGCTGAAGCCGTTTCGGATATAAATGTTATTGGTTAATCCATGAACATCTAACTTGTTCTGAAGGTCAAATAAATTCAAAAATCTATTTATTTATGTTGGAATTACATTTTTAACCCTTGACTACTGTCTTTTGTTCCATAACTACTACGGAGGGGTCTGTCAGACCGCTTTATTTAGACATGTGTGGTTACTTTAAAAAAATATATTTAAGTAGCATTCACACTCCAAACGTTTTTTAACTTTGTTTTAATAACATAATAAGAAAAAAAATCAAATTTCATTATTGTATAATTTTTTGGGTTTTTTTATTTTATATTATAAAACATACAATATATATTATACAAATTTTTAAATAAAAATTATGTTTGAATTATTTAAGGAAACCAACATATCTGTTATTGTCGAGTACGGTACCATAGTAACAAGGACAACATATTTTTCAACTGTAAACATGCACATGTTCTTATTTCAATGGATCGATTTTGTATGCATAATCACTACGGAACGTTTCTCAGACCGCAACAGATCGATAACTCACAAACTAGCTTCGATTTCACTCGTGCGATCCCACTGCTCAACTGACCACCCAAGGTCAGGAAGGTACTGTGAAGTGCGGGATACAGTGTTCCAAGGCGAGGGAGAAATCCCTGTTGAAATTTCCCGCGCGGTCTGATAGACGGTCCGTAGTAATTAAGGGTTAAGAATACTGAACATCAATGTACAGTTACTGTACTTGATAGTTTGTAGCATATGAATTACTCATTCAAAAAACTCAGTAATTTTTTTTTTTTTGCATCCCTCCAAACGTTTTCGAGCACCGACGTCCCGCCATCTTTTCATAGGACGTCAGCCGGTGTTGACTCACTAAATAAACGTGTGGAAAGAAATACAGTGCAGTAGTTTGTTTATTTTGCGGTTTGATTTTAGGGAGGGAGAAAATAGGCGGTCCGACATCAAAGGAAAGGGGGACTATAACATTTTTCGAGTTCTGAGAAAACTGAATTCAAAGTTTGACAATAGCACATTTTTTTTTAAACTGCTATTTAATTTCTAAAGATGTTTAAGTTGTAAAAAAAGATTCTAATTTTGATTTTTTTAAATTAATTATTGTACATACAATAAGACTATTATTTTTGGAATTCCGATTTTCGGAGGCGTTACGGATAACCCGGGTTTCGGTTGACCCGAGTTCGGTTAACCGGGGTTTTACTGTACCATATTATTGATGATGACATTAACAATGGTTAGTTTTTTAAAGTAAAAATTGACACGGTTTGATTTGATTCTGCATGAAATTAGCTTGTTCTTTTAATCTAATGTTTAATAAAACTATAAAACAGTGCACACCAAATTTAAGTTACATATTCAGTATGCAAGCAAATATACTGAATTTCATTTGTTATGTTGACAACTTCTCAATAAATTTGTTTCATTGCAAAACAAGATGGCGGTACTAATTACATTACTGTATAACTGGAATAAATGCATGTTTTATCGTTGATATAGCTTGAGACTTTAACACTGTATAACAACTATTATTTGCACCTACAAGTGGAATATGTTTGCTCAAAATTAAATTATCCATACGTACGTGGACAACACTAAGTTATTCATACGAAGCCATTGATTGATAAATGAAAGAAACTCTTTTAACAGACGCTCTAAGGTAGTGGAGAGGTTTGTTCTATGCTAGGACCTTCTTCTTCTTCAACTTTATTCGCCGTGTCAGGATTAGTCAAGGCCCACTGCTTAAGGAAGTTGACCACCTGAACTCTTCCAAAAGTCATTGCTTCGTTTAACGGGCTGTTGGCCCACCTGCAATGAGAAACACTTATTTTAATACATACACAAATTTGTCATCACTTAAAAAGTAATACAGCATTTACTGTGATCTGATTTAAATAACCTTCTTCGTCTATATACGAATGTAAGATTTCATTTAGAATGCAACCTGGTGGGTGTTTGAAATAAACTATCAAAACGTTATAGCTGTTTAAATTAAGGGTCGGCTCTAGTAAAACAGAAAGCAACCTGCGACTCCAGCGTAGAGGCGGTAGGTTACGCGGACATTGCTCATCCTAAATCCATTTAAAACCCGCAATTGTTCAAATAGCATTTTTTTCTTTAAATATTAAACTCTTGGGGACAAAATTCTTCATCCGAACGGCTTGGTAATTTTT
>JAGFPH010006580.1:10068-21230 GCA_018207615.1 Philaenus spumarius
ATAAGACTCGTACATTTTGAGATATTAAGCCGTACCCAGACTTTTTTGACACCTTGTATACATAAAATATTTGAAGACACCCCAAAATGTGTTCTGGGGACCATGATCGGTGCTCATTTACTACTTCTGACTTTAGGTTTCACCTTAAGGGTCACTGCAATAGCTCATCTTTCCTATAGAAATTCGCTAATAAACTGGAAGAGTATGATTTTTTAGACTTACAACACAAGGGTTCCGTACTGCCAGGCGTCATGAAATTTTAAGAAAATAATATTAATAACTACTAGAGGACTCCACTCGCTTCATTCACTATGACATAATTAAATGCAATCAGTTTATTGTATACTCGGATATTTTCACAGAAATTATAAATGATTAGGACAGAAGCACTTGGTTTGGGTTAGGATGATGGGAGTAGTGGTGTCCTGGACATAAACGATGAGAAGTGGAGCCAGATTTTTTGCTTGAATGACAGGAATTTTTAGTACAATAAAGAGTCATGTCAATAACCATAGCTAGGATAAACTATAAATTGGTGGTGGAGGCCAGTGAAAGATGACGGCTCCCAAACTCAGTTGGTTATTGGTTACACTGCCTGAATAGAAACATATTTCCATCACTTTTTAAAAAAAATGCAGCACTTTCATACTGTTGTGATTCCTGAAATTTCCTTTAAAAATTTGTCAGTTTTCTACAAAAGTAATATGATTATCCGGAGGTGGTATGAACCATTGCCATGTATCACACTTGCTTTAGTGAGTTAATAGCTGAGCGTTTACATCAGATAATGTAGCGCCTCCTATTGGTACAACGTCGGCGATCTGTACACCAAAGTGAGACAGCCCTGTAAAGGAGTGGGAAGGATTCCATATTGTTAATATATACTTCAAAATTGAAGATGAAACAGGAGCAGGGATATTTTACGAGAATTTTTCTCACTAACTCAGACGCTACTGTATTTGAAGAGGAGCTGTTTGCAGTCAATGAGGCACTACGACAAATAATAACGAGACCTTGGTTAAACAACAACACAGTTATCCTGGGCGATTCCAAGTCTGCATTACAGGCGATCGCTAACGACACACCCTCAAGCTCACTAATTGAATCCATCCAGAATAAATATAATACAGTCAAGCATGTCACCAAGGAAATAGTCTCCATCTAAAAAGAATAAACATATTAACCTGGGACAAATGTAAACTTTGTGAACGCCCCGACTCTACAAGGACTCTTCTGATCTGGAGAAAATTGGATAAGGACAAGCAGGAGAGAAAGGACCTGCCTGACTTTTCTGGGAAGCACGATTGAAGATGGCATGAGCCAGCGTAGCCATTGGACAACAACAACCTTCGTTGTTGATATTATTGTTATCACAGGATATGCCAGGTAAAAATCCTAAACACCTGTAGTTTATAATAAACAAATCAGGTGTTGTACATATTTAATAAATTGTTAAAAATATTAAGATTGAAGAAATCATACTATTCCTTGTAGACACACTAATATTATAATGCCATTTTAATTGTTAATTTTCAATTGTGATACATATTGGCAACAAATTACGATTCGAAGTATATGTTGTACTATATGAAAGGCACAACAATTTTCCTATATACTAGGAAAAAATTCAAATTTTCTTATAGGTATTATTTGATTATAAAATGTGAGAAAAAATCATGATTTTCAGTTGAATTACTTGAGGGACTTTTGTTATCTACAATAATAGGGACTATGCACTGGAATTGTCTGTAAAATTTACTATTGTGTGCAATTTTCTAAAATATAAAATTAGACCAACATTAAAAAGAACACGAGTGAATTCTAATTAGACGTTCAAGCAGCTTACTAATGAAATAGCACAATTCTAGCCTGCTCATTATTGACACCTCATTTTTTAAAGCGGTATTACACACCTTTAATTCCAGTGGCGGATTTAGGTCAGCATTCAGCAGTTCATGACTGGGCTACCTAGAACAGCCACTCTCACAAGATGTTACATGGACCTTCTTCAAACAATTTGAAACATTTTTTATTTAGGCTCTTTTGTACTTCGATGGGGCTTTTTTATTAAAATTATTTCGAATACAAAAATACGTTTGAGATGGTTTAGTCTTTTTGTATGGAAATGTTTCTTCATTTTTTCAGAGAACTTGTTAAAAAATTTTCAGATTTATAGAGTTGGTTGCTGTAGAGGCTTCTTATTTGTTTAATATGTTTGTTAATTATTTTATTTGTTGCAAATTTAAAAAATCATTTTTTGTGACCTCCCGAACCTTTTGTTGTTAAAGGGGGGAAACTTTATCTGATGAGTGCTCAGCTGATGGGACTCAAAGCTCAAAAATCATAAGCTCAAAAATCATTTAAAGATATCCGTTGTTTTTATAGATAGATAAAACATCCACTTTGTTTTTGTAAATAATAAACTAAGTATTTTACACCTAAATACATTTACTTTCATTTTAAATTATGTATGAAAAAACTGTATAAATTGGATTAAAATTGTAGGCCTATGGCCCCTGCTTTTGCTGACCAGGTCTTTTTTCTTAAACCCACCACTGGTTTAACCCATTACACTGTTATTATAACGTGATATTTTTCTTTACAAAAGGACAGATTTTATTATTAAGACAAGTGCCACACCGAGGATTCCGTGGAAGACACTTCTGTTGTCCAAATCCTACCAGTAGATGATTCACTTCCTTCCAAAGATCGTAAGGAAGCCAAGACTCCAGCTCCTTTCTAGTTTTTTCTGGATTTTTTGTTTCTTTTGGAACCCAACCTAACCGATTGGATATCCTATGCACATGTACATCTACACCTGAAATAAAAGTTTCTTTATAATTAACACATTGAGGCTTGAGCTTATATATATATTTTGCATTATTCTAAATCTATATATATATATATAAGGCAAAGCCCTCACTCACTGATCACCACTAATTCTACCACTTCCCATAAAACTAGAGAGATGAAATTTGGCATGTGTATACTTTGTGATGTAAATAGGAAAACTAAAGAAATTTCATTTTGATGTTCCTATTTTTAGGGGTAGTTTGACTGATCACAGTTTCTCAAAAACCATACCACCTATTAACTTGAAATTTGGTACACATATTGCTCATAGGCACTAGAGGCATACAAGGAACGCATTGTAAAATATTTGGCTTGTAAAGGTTGAAACAACCCCTAAAACAATAAATAATGTTTGCTATATATCTCAAAAACCTTACCCCCTAGGAACTTGAAATTTGGTACATGTATTTGCCACAGGGGCAAAAGGCGAACTAAGAAATGATTTTAAAATATTTGGCCTGCAAGGGTTGAAACAAACCCTAAAACAATAAATATTGTTTGTTATAAAATTCAAAAACATTACCTCCTAGAAACGTGAAATTTGGTACACGTATTTGTCATAGGGGCAAGAGGCATACTAAGAAAGCATTTTAAAATATTTGGTCTGTACGGGTTGAAACAACCCCTAAAACAATAAATACTGTTTGTTATATATCTCAAAAACCCTATCTCCTAGGAATGTGAAATTTGGTACACATATTTTTTATAGGAGCTAAAGGCAAACTAAATAAGGATTTTAAAATATTTAGACTTTAAGGGTTAAAACAATCAATAAAAAAATAAGTATTGTATGTTATAATTTCGTTAAAGCTAGAAAACAAAAATTTTGTACGTTTATTTCTTACACGATATATATATAAAAAGTAAACACGTTTTACATTTTGTCACATTCTGCTAAGGGGAGAAAATGTAGTAGCAACCAATAAAATTGTAAATATTAATTTAATACCACCTAGGAACGTGAAATTTGGTACACATATTGCTCAATAGGGGCTAGAGGCAAACTAAGCAAGGATTTTAAAATATTTGGTCTTTAAGGGCTGAAACAACCCCTAAAACGATAAACATTGTTTGTTATACTTTCCTTAAAGCAAGAAAGCTGAAATTTTGTACATTTATTTCTTACAAGATACATATAAAAGAATAAACCAGTTTTATATTTTATCACGTTCTGCTAAGGGGTGAACATTTAGTAACAACCCCTATAACTATAAATGTTAATTTAATACCGCAAAGGAACGTGAAATATTTGGTTCACATATTGCTCATAGGTGCACTAAGATAGGATTTTAAAATATTTGGTCTTTAAGGGTTGAAACATTCCCTAAAACAATATAATATGTTGTTTGTTTACTTTCCTTAAAGCTGAAATTTTGTATTTATTTTTCATATGAGTTTTGTAAGAAATTTCTTACAAAACACATATGAAAAATAAATGAGTTTTACATTTTGTTACGTGCTGCTAGGAGCAAACCCTAAAAACAATCAATACTAATTGGCATTCTTTCCTTAAAGCTTGAGAGCTGAAATTTTGCACTTATTAATTTTAAGAAAATATTTAAGACGTAAACTGATAAAAAATATCCCAATCAATGCATTTGCATATTAGAGACGTATCTGGGTGATCTGCAAACATCCAGCTAAGACTGTGATTTACCAGTCTGTAGATTTAGAGGTTGAAAAAGAAGACGTTCTTCACTCTGAATTTTTAATTTATTTAGCACACATACCATGACAAAGACGATTGACGGGCAGCCAGTGAACAATAAATACCAAAGTAATTGAATATAAATGTTATAATTGACTTTCGTGAAATAATAGATGAAAGAAAATGATAGAAAACTATGATAATTAATTATGAATCATGGTGATGCTACAAACAAATTCCCTGTAGCGAAGCAACATTCAGCTAGTTTTATATAAAATTATTGATCTGTACAATTTATAAAATTTTGAAAAGCATCAAATTTAACCATAAATATACAGAGTGGTTTCAAATACCGTTCTTTTTCCTCTGTTAGGAACTACCCCTAATTGTGATTGGTAATGAATTTTATGAAAAAAAACAAAAACAAAACAATTTTCCAATGTTAGGGTACTACAAATGTCTTTAAATATTTTTATTTGTAGACCCGTATATACGATTTACACTATTGGTAGAATTCCATTTTAATGAAAATTCAAAACACGCAATTTTTAATAAATTCTACAAAATTTATTGAGCCTTACTGACCGTGGTTTTGCCAGCGACGGCATTGACAACCAGATTAACACAGACCAAAGAAAACAGGCATATAAATATTACAACAGAGAACAGCTGCTTGGCTAACAAACAAAAGTAAACATAGAATCAACTATGTTGGTAAAGTTAGCTATGCTGTCGGGAATATATTAGAAAAGAAAAGTCACTGCAAACTAGCTTTTTGTGGTAATAAAATTTATAGGGTATAATGTTAGTAAATTGTTACGATAAAATACATAGATAGACTAATATAGAAAAAAGTGGTGTTTTAAACTGACATGTTTCATTTGTAATGCAGCTTATGTAGGCTAAACAAGCAGTAGTTTTAAATGTAGGTTAACCCTAGAACTGGCATCGTTAAAGCTAAAATTTAAAAGCCCATTTAAAGCGTTTTGCAAGCATATTTTTAAAAATTCGCCAAAAATAGTAAATGAACCCCAATCCAAAAGTGTTCAGTAGCTTTTTTGTAGAAGAAACTTCAAAGAATTCAAATATGCCACTAAAAATTAGTTTCTTTCGAAATTGTAAAAGTTATTAGCTCAAGAAACAAAAAATGTTTAGTAACGAAAGGGAAAAGTTCAACTTTAGGCCTACATAACAACTAGTAAACATTTTTTGTATTTTTTTTGTAAGCGTAAAAAAGAGTTTTGTAATTTAGTTCTAAATAGAACTGTATACAAACATTTATCAATTTCAAATTTCTTATTTTGAAAAACACAGTTTTTATGTTCCAAATACACTATGCTAACAAAACT
The DNA here is from genome assembly GCA_018207615.1 of Philaenus spumarius. NCBI lineage: Eukaryota > Metazoa > Arthropoda > Insecta > Hemiptera > Aphrophoridae > Philaenus > Philaenus spumarius. The sequence continues at coordinate 15,919 of JAGFPH010006580.1, forward strand.
GGGCCTAGATTGAAACGTAATTTTCACAAAAGTGTATGAGTTATCTTTATTTGAATAACAAAATGACATCAATCTAATGAAACGTCGCCGGTCGATATACTACTTGCAGAAAGGGTCATTTGAATACCGTGGGAGCGACAAATGCCGGCCGGTCTCGCCAGACTGTCCTAATTATGTAATATGTATTTCCACTGCTGTCTAGACAAACAAAAAAACTGGTTATTTCTAGTTTACTTCCCACCGTTAAAAAGATCGAACGATTCTCTACAAAATGGTATCAAGAATTCTGTAAAAACATATGGAATTGTAGGCCTTAGCTCTGTTGACAAATGGGCTGTTTCATTGGTTGAAAAACTGTTCAATCGCAAGGGTTAACAGACATCTTTTGAATTAATCCTGTAAAATAGTAACATCTGATTGGAAGGCACTATTAGAAAGATAAAATCTTGATGAATCCAATGGTAGCTTTATAATCTCGATAGAAATACTTCTGTAGATGGTGTTGCCCGTTGAAGAAGTGGGAAATAACAGTACAATTGTATGCAGATTCGCGTGCGGAAATAGCTGTAGCCCGATATGCATATTTTAAAACGATGATTACGTATGTAAATACAAAAATTAAAGTTTAATTCATTTCCTTTCCAATGGTGCCAGTTTTATTACGATTGGATGATTTTAAGTGGATTAAATTATAGATTATGTAAATATATGCAAATTCTCGCTAAGGTTCGAGCGGGTTGCATTTGCGCCCGAGAGACTGCAGTCTGCCACTTTGAGGGTTAAGTGAACACGAAAGAATTTGGCGATTGGGTCATATCACTCTAGTTTTTTCCAATCATTTAAAAACTCATTTAGTGTCCGATTTTTTCAATAATGTTATTTTTAAGATTCTCCGTGTCAATGAAAAAAAGTAGGAAATTAAATTAATTACAAATTTTAGAGGTTATTTTGTTAAGACTCCAACCTTGTAATAAATGATCAGGTAGTATATTCAAGTCTAACTCACCCTTGCTGAAACTATTGTGTTCCCTAAGGCCAAAGATATCCCATACCCATCCACACCCTTTCCCTTTAATTGTTCGCCAAGTAACTGTTCTCTTATGCAATATTTATATGCCTGTTTTCTAATTTTTCTTGAACTGTGTTAAGCTGCCTTGTCATTGCTGTCGCTGGCAAAACCTTGATCGGCAAGACTCAATAAATTTCGTAGAATTTACTAAAAGTTATGTGTCTGTGTTTTCATTTTCATATACCACATAAGATATTTTATTTAGACGGTAAACCTTTTAGAGCTTCAGTTGTATTTTTTTTAAGACTTTTTAATAAATTCGTAAATCTTAAAATGTACTGATATCTTGAAAACAGTTTTTTGATTGCACATATCGTATGACCATCTAAAAATTAAGATTATTGAAGGTGACTCCTTCATTTTGCACTAGATTGGTCCTCTAAAATTCACAACATTTGAAAAATGAGTGTTTCCATATTATTTTAAACAGATGTATTGGTTGAAAAACAATCTGTTATAAAATGTAGAACAAATAATGGAATTTAATACCACTTGTTACAATCAACTACTGTAAAAGCAAGTGTACGTCCGTATGTACATACATACGTGAGTAACATTATAGTTTGGGGTTATGTTTACAACTTCAATCGTTATAAAGTCTTGTGAAGTTGATTTTTTTAAATAAAAGCTAAATAAATAATGTATGCTATAATATGTGTAATCTTATTTGTTTTGAGGTTATAAACTATATATTATATATAAATACAACCTTTTATCATCAATATATTTTTTTAAACAAATTTAAAGAAAAGATACCTATTCATTTAACTTCGGAAACATTCCTACATCTAAACAGCTGATTTCACCCAACATCTGTAATACACAAACCCAGTGTAGATTATAGTTTGGGGTTATGTTTACAACTTTAATCGTTATAATTTCTTGTGAAGTTGATTTTTTAAATATAAGTTATAGAACTAATGTGTGCTACAATATATGTTATAATATTTGCTTAGGCCTAGCTAAGTATTCCTTAATGTTGTTTTTAATAGTTTGTTTTTTAAATGATGCATTTCTGATGCGTATCTAATTAATCAGACTGTGATTTTTCACTGGGGCTTACTAGTAATTAAAATGTGATATGTATTAGATTTTTTACAGAAGTCAACAAATAATGTAGACAGAAACAAATAAACTAAAACAAAAATGCTCAGAAAAATTATTGCAAATAATTACTCACTTTCCAAATCTTCAAGAAACTCAACAATTAAGTTAGTTAAATAATCTCACTTTCTGTTAGATTATCACAAATTTTTATCATAATTAATTAACTCCAAAACAACAAACATGTATAAAGAACCAACAATAAAAAGAGGTTAGAGTCGGAACTATTTCCATTTATCGATAATTAATTTTAAAAATTGCCGCTCGATATATTATGATCACCAAGATAATCATTTGCCTTCAACATCTTAGGTTTGATCTGCTGAACCATCTGCTAACCCTTCCCTTCCCTTACGACTCTATATTGCCTTCATGAACGTATAAATAGGTTGGGATAAAATATAAAAAAAAATGTATTTATCACTGTTATTTTACTTAAATGTACGTATGTTTGCAATAAATAGTAGTTTTGTTCCAAACAATTTTTTGAGTGATATAGCAAAAACCTGTTGCGGATATATCCGCCGGCCACCTTAGCGCATAGAATCATAGCAGAGATATCCCGCAATAATCCAATAAACAAAGCAATATTTATTGTTTTTTGGGTGTTTCTTTTCAATAAATAATAACATTGTAATAGTAATAGGCCTACTATTATTAAACAATTTCTATGTATGACAAAAAAATTTAGAAAAACGCACAATTAAAAAAGAATCTAGTTTTGGAATTTAAAAATGAACTTATTGAAACTTTATTGAATCTCTGTGCAAGTGTTTAGCAATATTTGTTAATATTCTCAAACGCTTACCGATGCCAGTAATTATGCCCCATCCGACATTCATACACAAATGCGCCATTTTGGGTCCAACACCTGGCAGCTCACAAAGTTCCTTCACATTGTTTGGGATGTCACTATTGTACTTTTCCTTTAGAATCTGTGTAGTTTGTTTAATGTATTTCACTTTCGACTGCAAACAATGAAAATAATTTAACTACTTAAAATGTTATTACTTACAAGCTATCAGGAGTATGTGATTACAACCAACTCGGTAAACTGCTTCCCGACCACGATCTTTCATTTTAAATATATTACCGATGATCACAGACAGTAGCTGTTCCAGGTACGGGAGAATCGGGCGACCGCCCAGGGCCCCGCCTTCTGGGGGGTGCATTAATGATTTGCACTTACCAAAAATTTTGTATTTTTTAACCCCAATGAAGCTTAAAATATCTGTTTGAAGTGACAGTCGAACAGTCCGTGTAAGTGTAACTCAACACGATTGTTTTCATATGTTTTTCTCCTTACTTTTATAGGTTTTTTTACATACTACTATAAGTACTATTTATCGCTTCAAGATTGTTTTTATTTGTCTACTCCGACTCGTGCCATAAAGCCAATTATTAGATAACTAATCAAAAAGTCCTGCTTTTCTAGTGTTGTCACACATTTGACATTTCTCAAGGTTCAATCTACCGTGAACTGTCTATAGAGTTTCCCGGAATCAGGGAGCGGATTAAGTAAACAAACACAACCGTGCTGCGCTCTTCAAACACTTGCGAACAAAGATTTGAAGCTTTGCAAAAACATGAAGAAATGTTTGGTTTCTTGTACTGCATCACAGACTTGACAACATTTGCAGAAGAAGACCTTCTAAAAAACAGTAAAGACTTACCAATTTCCGCTAACTGGAGGACAACAAAGTGACATTGATGCCTTGGAAATGTTTGAAGAGTTACGCATGTTCATCAAAGTGTATAAGGGAGAGAATAAAATAGCTTAAGTATAAAAGTATATCGTTGAACACGGACTTAATGAGATATACTCAAATTTAAGTATTGCTCTCAGGATATTAACCACCATTCCTGTCAGCTGTTGAGAAGAGTTTCTCGTAGTTAAAGTTAATCAAGACTTATTTGAGGAACACAATGATGAAAGATAGACTTTCAGCACTGGCACTTCCTTAGACTACAACGATGTGATTGAGGAATTCAGCAACAGATAGAGTCGGAGAGATCTTTTCTAAGATACAACAAACAGGTTAGACTTTCATCTGTTGTGCCTTGTTTTTGTACCCAGTTGTTTACATTAGGATATATTGTTCTGTAATATGTAATATAATTTTCTTTTTTCAATAACATCTTATGAAGGACTGAACATAGCCCAACGTAGGTTTGCTGTTAGTTATATTTGTTTTTTTAAACATAATTATTTCTCTAACACTGTTTATTTTTCAATACTATCCTGATTTGGTTCTATTACATCAGTTGTGTTTTACAATAGTATCTACTCTATAATGTAACCTTATTAATTTTAGTTTGTGTGACCTGTAGAGTTGTTTTTAGACAATAAAACAATATTTCTCTTTTATTTTTGTATGTATTGAGTTTGTATTAATTGGGTCTGATGAAGGAATTATTTTATTAAAAAATTATGGTAAGTATCTACGTTTAATATGAGCTGAAACAGCGTAAAAAGTGAGTTAAGAGCATGTAATTTTCAGACCCCTGCCATATCTTATCGCCCAGGGTCCCGCAAAGTCTGGAACCACCACTGATCACAGATATGTTTTACTGCTGATGACTGGGTTACCACTAATGGCTTTGTTGGTCCATGTTGTTGTCTTCTTTACTGGATAGATGTACAAATGCTCTTACTGCTGATGAGTTTTGGAATGTTGTCAGGATATCTAAATGACCAATAAGTAAGTATACCAGGAAGGCCCAAGGATAAATAAAGGCAAAATGGTATTCCAACTGTTTTCTGGCACTTACTTATCCGTGGTCTTATTGAGGGGCTCAACTATTCGACTGTTTCAACATCCTGAGAACATCTAGAAGTAGGAGAATAAAGTCATCTATTCAGTATAGGGGACAAGCAGCCATCATCCTGAGACCAAGAAAGCCGGTAACAGTACTGAGGACCCTGTCACGTGTTCATGACTGTCTATAGTAACTGAGCATCAATATCTTTGTATGCTATAAACAAAATCAAAACCATTTTTACCTTCTTTTAGGCGAGTAAATGTTTTTCGCTTACATACTTGTATGTTTATTTGAATTTATAATCTTGTTTCTTACTAGGATAATACTGATGGACAGAGTGTAACGTGTGATTTCACGATAATGCATAATATTTTTA
>JAGFPH010006580.1:42760-57831 GCA_018207615.1 Philaenus spumarius
AATCGATTGAATAGTTTTCTCTCTAGCTTTGTATACATACAGACATACATACATACATACAGACATACAGACAGACATTTTGTAAAAACCACTTTTTTGGACTCAGGGGGTCCTAAAACGGATATTTCCACAAAAATCTCAACATCGATTTTTTTGCGATCACTATACTTTCTCTATACTATAGTATAGTGAGAAAGTAAAAGCGGTAAATTTTTGAGTAACCTAGATGTCATATAAAACAAATATTATTTAAAAACACTAGTAAGCCCCGTGAAAAATCACAGGCTGATTAATTAGATACACTTCATAAATACATGAACGCATCATTAAAAAACAAACTATTAAATAAACGGTACCAGGAACTTGCACATACTTTCTCACAAACATATTTAAATTATTAAACAGATTCACGGTGACTTTTGTAGGGTGGGGTAGGAGAGGCGATTTTGTATTAAAGTTGTTTTCCCATAAAAATCCATAAAATAACGGAAAACCCAACTTTTCTCAAAAACGGCTCGAACGATTTTTATTAAAATTTTATAGTTTATAGTATTTTAGGTCCCTAATAAACTATAAAATTTTAATGAAAATCGTTAGAGCCGTTTTTGTGGAAAGTTGATTTCTCCGTTATTTTAATTGTTTTTACGGAAAAATTGCCCTTAACACTTTAATAGAGCACTTCAATTTCCAAACGCTAACTGAGCACTCCGGTCTGTCAGACCGCGATATATCTTCTTTTTTTTCAATGCATTATTAACTTTGGAATCCCCTTAAAACTGATTTTATCTTCACGCAATAATGTTAATTGACCTTTTGAATAAAAATATACTCTGTATTTAAAAATTTTAAACACACATACACACGTTTATTTAAACTAATTGTAACAAATTGCGTATGTACATAATATTTAATTTTTTGCTGGGTTTTAATTTGATACTTTAAAATAAACACTAATTGAAGGTTTCCTTAAGAAGGTTTTTGATAGTAATTAAAGTTCAAGCAGGTATTTTTTTAAACGAAAATGTGAATCTTTAATATTAACAAACTAAAAACAATATTGAGTAAAAAAATTAAACTGACATCAAGTAAACATATTACACCTAAATGTTAAGAACAAACTTTGTTATAAAAAAATAAGGAAAATACACAAACACACATTAACTTATTCTGCACAGTAATAACTCAGATGAGCTAACAAATAGAGCTCATTTAAAAAAAAGTACGTATATATTATTAAAAAACTTAATTCAAAAAAATAATTTTACTTAGTGGAAATGAAAATGACTTTATTTACAATGCAAGCAATGTGTGCATACTGTTTATGGGCTGCTCTTATACACATATAGGCGCACAGGACACACAAACTTTCCTACTACAATCAAGGCAAATTGCGTCTCCACACCTTATACACTTATACTGCGTTTTTATTTTCTTAGCAGATGGGCACTTTGAGCATGTTTTTCTTTTTTGCATGGTGTCGCAAGGAATTTCATCTGGGCTTTGACCTTCGAACTCGTTTCCGCCCAAAACTAGCATTATTTCCTTCTTCACATCCCGCCGTAAAGTAGCAACTTGAAGTCTTTCTTGCAAGAATGGTCTGATCAGGTCTTCTCCTAAGTCTTTAACAAATTTGAACCTTGTCATGACAGGACATCCCACATAGCACATGTAGAGAATGAAGCAATTGCTTCTTGCAATATTGACTATTCTGTAAAATACAGCCAGCGGCCAACGCCTTGTCCTTCTGCCCGAAGAATAAATGGCACATTTCATGTCCAAAATATCCACGCCACATTTTGTTTTTTGTAAAAACTGATTATTTCTGGCTTTTTCTTCTGTTGATCTATTTCTTTAGAGTGGTGCATAGTAGACACTAAAATAACTGCACGGTTCTTCTTTAGTACAAATGAGCACATAGTTTTTCCCGTCTCGAAACCAAATAAGGATGAACCCTCTCGCCTTTTTGGATTTGGTTGAAATTCAGGAGGAATTTCCCTTTTGTTCTTTTTTATTGTTCCAACTTAAGTAAGGCCTCTCCGTTTCAGTTCAACCAAAAGCTCAATGCTTGTGAACCAGTTGTCATCTGTCACGTTTTTATTAGTTTGCTCAATTGGTTTACAAAGCTTGACTACTGATTGTGTTGGAATACCCAGTAGTTTTTCTGTCTGAGATAAACCAACACCATCGCTGCCTTTGCCTGTATATATATAGGCGTTGTACAGGTAGGATGTTTTGGAATCAGTTAAACACTGTACTTTGATTCCGTACTTCTTTGGTTTTTTAGGCATGTAGACCTTAAAAGGGCATCTTCCTCTAAAAGGTATAAGCATTTCGTCAACAGTTAATGTACTTGATGGGCAATATTGCATCTTTGAGTTTTCAATAAATTTTTGAAAAATTTCTTTTATGGCAGTTGCTTTATCCTCAGATTTTCGTTGTGCACGTGTTGCAGCTTCGTCAAACCTCAATGAAGCCATTAATACATAGTACCTTTTAGAACACATAGTAGCACGAAAAATAGACCGAGAAGTAGGTTCTGGAGCAAATAGAGAAGAAATATCTTCATCATTTGATTTTAGTACAGATGCCAATAATAACAAACCAGTAAGTGCATTTATTTCCAAAACACTAGTGTTTTTGTACATACTTTTATTAGTATTAGGCCCTAAAGAATTTCTCATCTCTGAAAGTTTTACATTAGTGTTGGCCACAATCGTATTTATTATTGTGTCATCAAAAAGTAGCTTCCAAATATCTAATTTTTAAGGTTGAGGCCCTAACGTTCTCGCTGGTCCACGAAGTCCCGGAAATCCCCCTCTTACAATATTATGGGCTGGCGTCCTGACATTTACAGGAGGTTCTTTACTACTCCAAATACAACTAGGTTGAGTCTCTTTAGGTTTAGGCTTACCATAATAGAACTCGGGTTCGGCCTCTTCGGATTTACTGGTAGGTTCTTCTCCGCCGTAGATGTTTTCTAACAATTCCTCGTCACTTTCATAGTCTGATAAGTTGTTCAAAACATCCTCTTCTTCTTCTACTATTATATAATCTGGATCAACGTCAGAGTCATCAAAAGAAGCACTTTCAAAGTCTGGACCATCTTCTAAATCTGAAATACTATCATTTAGCATCAAACGAATGCGTTCAGTAAAGTCTGCATCACCTGGATTCACAAGTCTGCTACTTGACGGCTGATTCTGGATCTGATCCATGTTCACACAGCAAAAAAATATTTACACAATATACGTTATTAGAGCACTCCCGTATCTCAGACCGCCTGATAAATATACGTAACTAGAGCACTACGGTCTACGAGACACCCCTACGGTAACAAATCGATACTTTCTAGTCAAGTGATAAGACACAACTAAACGAACTTACACTAAAAATGGAGGTGAGTTGGTGGGGGAAAGGTACTGAGGAGGAGAGCACTGCCAGACACTCAGGGTGACCACAGCTTGAAATGAAAATTTACCTTGCGGTATCACAGGCCGGGTGCTCCATTAAAGTGTTAAAAATAAAAAATTAACAAAAATGAAAAAATGCCTGGAGATACCATGGATTAGTACCTTCATACCAAATTTCATCAAAATCGGACGACTGGTTTAGGCTCTAGGTCTGATAACATCCACACAGACATCACTCCGAAGACCACTTTTTTAGGTTCAGGGGGACCCAAAACGGATATTTCCACCAAAAACTCAAATTCGAAAATTTTGACGAATACAATACTTTCTCCATATACTATGGTATAGGGGGAGAAAGTAAACAAAAAATTACGTTAAAGTTTTAGACTAAATTAAATTGCACAGTGTCAATAATAATTGTTTAAATTCAACTATTCCCTAATGCCTAGGGAAGGATAGTTCTATAAAGCAGTTTTATTTTTTAATATTTTATGTCAGCAGTAATTATTATGTCAATTTGCATTTCTGTATAAATAAGCTACTATGTGTAATGGGTTCTTTTATTAAATGAATACAGACACAGACATCGGGAAGCGCAAGAAATATTTCCTGGAATCTCACACCAAACATCCTGTTTATTCGGGCCTTGATTCATAATCAAAGATTCGGGTTTAAGCCTGTGTGTAAGTTGATGCATCTGTTAATTAACATATTAACGCAAGCGAAGAAAGTAATCTGCTGGCCGTTTTCTCAAAGGGTATTATTTTTGTCAAGGTATTATTTTGTAATGTAACGTTGAAGATATGATTACTTGATGCAAGACTGGAATTAACACCTCTCTGAACGTTCGTCAGTCTCCTTCCCTGCGTTATCGCTTGACGTTACAAAAATAATAGGGTGTCCTACGTAACGTATTAACGTGGTAATAGTCTGCAACGCATTAATAGTATTATTTTTCCTGTTACGTAAAATAACGCCCACCTCTAGTCCGTAGTAGCTTTGATTATGTATAATCAAGGGTAGTAGTGAGAGTAATTAAAGAAAAGCGGTAAATTTTGGAGTAACCTAGATGTCATATAAAACAAATATTATTTAAAAACATTAGTAAGCCCGGTGAAAAATCACAGGCTGATTAATTAGATACACTTGATAAATACATCAACATCATTAAAAAACAACATTAAGGCATACTTATTTAGGCCTACATAACTATGCTTTCTGAGATTTTTAATTCGGTAAATGTGTACAAGTACAATAATAAGGATTATAAAACTGTAGGCCTATTTGTTAAACATTTTTATTTACATAGTCTACGTTATTATATATTTAAAGAAAGATAAAAATACTGTCTTTTAATTGCTTTTTGTTTCATATTGATAGATCAAATGATTAGAAGATATGAATATTATAGTAAAGAAATTAATACAGTAATGGAATATGTTTGTATGTTATACGAAGATGTACGAATGTTTCCGAAGTTAAACGAATACCCCCCTTCTTCTTTAACCCTTTGCACTCTGGTAGGATTTTTAATGTAAGTCCTCTGGGCTCGGATAGCCAGTGGCCACAGCCATTTCTTTGTCAAGTATGAATGGTTGGTGCAAGTTACATTCCTCTCAGCTCGGATCAGGCTCGGATGGCCAGCAGCTGGCCAGTGGTCACAGCCATTTCTTTGTCAAGTATGAATAGTTGGTGCAAGTTACATTCCTCTCAGCTCGGATGGCCAGCAGTACTGGACAAGGTAAAGACCCTCTAACGCCCGGATGGCCAGTAGGACTGGCTACACAAATGATCTGCATTAATTTATTATTAGTAGTTTTATTTTGTCTGGATTGTGCTGAAACCTATCGTCCAAATCTTATTAAACTAATTAATGTCCGCCTTTTCTCTGGTCTGTGTTGTATCAAAACAAAACACTATTCGTTACATTATAACCTAATTAACCTTACCAGCAGTTTAGTTTTACGTTGCCGTTGTCCAAGGTCTCTAGAAAGGAAAGGTTACCTCATAGTCATGTAAACAAACTCAAACCCCTCGACCCGTTCCCTGTCCAGTGACGTCATCTATAGTATAAAAACACCGCGCTACCATGAAAGATGTATGTTTCGTCGTACAAATCACCTCATTTTTTTAAAAATAGATGTATTAAACTATTTTTGGGGTTGCAGTTTTTTTAAATGATACTTAAGTTACACATTTCAACATTTGTAATTGTAAGAATATATCTTAACCTTTTCAAAAACATTATGTTTATGTCATTAATTTGCAATTTACAATAATAACAAAAGTATAATCATACAAAATTTAATTTATATTTTTACTAACTAAAATTTAAAATAAAAAGCTATCTTGGTAATACATTTTAAATCATATAACTAAAAAGCAGTCATTAAAATTGTATTTAATATTTTTTACAGAATAAAAAAGAAAAAAATGCAATCACGATAATACATTTTAATCTATATATATAAAAGCCAAAACCCACTGACTCACTCATCACGATTTCTCAAAAACTACCAAACAGATTTGAATGAAATTTGGTATGTAGCTTCCTCTAGGGCCATAGGTGCTCACTAAGAAAGGGTTTGAAAAAATTCGAAATTTTAGGGGGGTTTGGGGGATCAAAGTTATTAAAAAACGATTTCTTCAAAACTACTGAATGGATTGGAATGAAATTTAGCTTCCTCTAGGGCCATAAGTGTTCACTAAAAAAGGTATTAAAAAATTGAAAATTTTAGGGGGGTTTGAGGGGTAAAAATTACTAAATCGCGTTTTTTCCAAAATTACTGAACAGATTGGAATGATTTGTTTTACTTGTATTTTAAATAAGTATTCTTTTTACTTACTATTAACATTTATTTTAAACTACAAAAATAAACTTATCCTCGTAATTACTTCTTTTTGTGTCGGTAAAGAACGTAATTACTTGTACTTGTAAGTAATTTTGTAAGAACTTGTAAGAAATATTTTTTGAATTGCTAAAATAAAATAAAATGAAATAAAATTATATCGAACAAATCCCGATTACTAGGAATTGGTTACACACCAATTTGTATACATGTTTTGTTTTGGTAGCATAATTATTTTGATTGTTTTTGTAAACATTATTAATTTGTGAATAACCTAAAATAATTTGTAAATAACAAGCAAAAGATAAATATATCAGAATTAATAAAATAGCATTCTAAAATGTATCTCTCTATGATAGCCTACATATAAATTGTATGGAGTTTATTTAATTGGGTAGCAGTATTTTTATTGAATATGTAGGCCTATATTTAACATTCCTTGCATCAACTGTAAATAAAATATATTAGTATATTTGTTTGTTTTTTTAACACGCTTTGTGTGGGAAGTTCATGGGGTTTAATAAGCTTCAAGTCACCAGGTGGGCATACTGAACAAAAAGTTATTTTCTACAATTTTAATGCAAAAGATAGCCACAGAAACTACTTTTAAATCAAAATATTAAGACAAAAGAAAATTATAATAACATTTTATATGAGTAAGTGGTATTATATTATTTACTATTACAATAGAAACAAAAAATATCTAGGCCTACCTGTGAAATGATATATCAGTTCTTCCTTCTAGTTTTGCTTTTGCATAATAATATTTGCAAGTTGCAACCGCACAAATGGAACCACCTTTAGGTTTATTAATTGATTTTCTATTCATTGTAGGCCTAAATAATATATTTCTTCTACCTACACTTCTACAACACTTTATATACCGGTACACTAATTTAACGCGTATAAACGTAAACGACAGAGCTTTGATAGCTTTGATCACTGTCTAGGTATACTAAGTACTACGTCACAGCCCCCACTCCACTTTTTTGATATTTCCCGAATGAGGTAACCTTTCCTTTCTAGAGACCTTGGCCGTTGTCTAGGCTAGTGTTTTTAAAGTTTAAAGTAATTTAACAGAACAAAAGTTAATTAGTTTATTATTAGCTTTTAAGTATTTTTTTGTTAACAAGTATTTGATTTTGTTTTATTTTAAATTACCAAAAAATGTTGTTAGATAAGTTGTATGCAATGGACCCAATGGTTTATGTTATTCATTAAAATATATTATAACTATATATTTACAGCTAAACCAAAAACTCACCAATAACAATATAATATATCTACTTTTTTTGTATGGCAAAATAATTCAGAGCTGTTGAAGACGCACGGTGAAGATAACGAAGAGCCGACAACAATAACGTAAGCGGCCAGTCATTCTGGCCATCCGAGCTGTTAGGATGTCTATAATTCGGTAAATATTCAGAGCTGAGCTGACTGAGGATAGCGCTGGGAAGCTGGGATAGCGTATAGCGTATGGCCAGCAATCCGAGCGCAAAGAGTTAAATTTATATAAACAAATATATTGTGATTTAAGGTTGTATTTATATACAGTTTATAACCTCAAAGCATTAAACTTATATTATAGCATACATTATGAGTTCTATAACTCATATTATAAAAATTCAACTTTACAAGAAATTATAACGATTGAAGTAAATTTGTAAACATAACCCCAAACTATAATCTGTACTTGATTTGTGTATTCAGATGATGGGTGAAATCAGTTGTTTAGATGTAGGAATGTTTCTGAAGTTAAACGAATAGGTATCTTTTCTTTAAATTTGTATTAAAAAAATATATTGATGATAAAAGGTTGTAGTTATGTTATAATATATGGTTTATAACCTCAAAGCAAATAATATTGTGACGTACCATATATTATAGCTCACATTAAAAAAATCAACGTTACAAGACATAAGGATTGAAGTTGTAAACATAACCCCAAACTTTAATCTACAATGGGTTTGTAAGTATTACAGATGATGGATGTAATCATATTGTATTATATGTTACTCACATACGTATGTATGTACGTACGGACTTACACTCGCTTTTATAGGAGTTAATTACACTTTACATCTGCAACCACATTCCGTCTTGATTCTATTATTCGTATTGAAAATGTGTACATGTGGCTCACTTGAAGAATTATTAAATACCTTCTACAATTGATTAAGGTCTGTATTAAAAAAAATTATATTATTCAGAGTAATCTTTAATAAATGATCGATACACACGATGGAATAAATGAGTGAAAAATGTGATGCTACATGTTTCGAGTAACTTTTTAGAACTAAAACATGTGAAGAAGAAACTTCCATTCTTGAAATTGACTACAGAAACAGTAGCATCTCTAAAGAAAGAATCTAATGTAGCTAGATGTTGTAGACTTGGAGATGTTCTACAAGACTTGTTTGCATTTGTTTTATTGAGATAGTAAGACTAATAAAACAAAGATTTGATCTTTTAATGATTTATTTGATTTAATCAGTGTTGTTGAGCCAAGGAAAGGACTTTAGTGTAACTTCTAAACCCAATGGTAAACAGGTTTCCAGTGCCAATCTTAAAATATTTTGTGAAAGACAGTTAAGACACATGCTTTATTAACTGCTAGACCATAAAGGTGATGAAAACTGAAAAGGTCCGAGGCTTGTCAGTGCCGTATTGGATCGGCAATTCCGTATTAGTGAAAAACAATATTCTTCTGCGGATTTGAATAGATGGGTCCCCACAAGTCCGTACAATGTTGTCAGTGCTGCTTCATTATCCCTTTCGTGATTTTTAAATTAATTCAAACGTTATTTTTATAATTTCACGGACGTGATTTTTATTTGTTTACAATGAATGACCAACAACTTATTGAATTTGCCAGGAAATGTCCGGTTTTATACGATCTATCTAGTGATAAATATATGGATATTTCATTATCAATTAAATTTAACCTGAAGCAAAATAGGAAAGGAAATGAAAAACTATATCTAATATTATATCTGGAAATGAAGAACTATCTATATGATTAGCTTTGGGGTTAACAATTGTTAAAAATGTAGTATATTCTTTTACTACCCTTTTTACTTTCTAAATTCTTGAAAGCCTTACAAAATAACTTAGGGTTTCAAACATAAAACAATAGGTTAAACTATCACTAACTAGCTTGGGCAATTGATCTAAATTATTTCCACTTTAATAGAATTATAAAAGTTTGAACTTCTGTTAATTTACAAATATAGGCCTACTGATACTGAAATGCCACGGCACTGATGTGTGGAAATTAGGAAACACGGGTAGCACTGATACTGAAATGTCACGGACCTGTGTAAATGGATATTTAGGGTTTGGGTTTACATGAAACAAGAATATCAGATTATTGGGATAAAGTTTTCACGCTTGAAATGTTAACCGATTTACCAATGTGCTAGACTTTAAAAAAAGGAATAAAATCCATAAAAACAACTTTTTCACTTTCCAACTATTCTGAGACAGTAAATACAATAGTGATTCTGAAGCAAAAATTTAAATTGACTTCAAGGACAACTCGAAAGAAATTATCTTGCATGGTAAGCCATCAGTAGGTCTTTTGAAAACGTGTCGAAATTTGTAAATGGAAGTATCTGATTTGAAATGTGAGTCCGGTTCAAGAGGAAAGTTTAACTTAAGTTTAACGATAGAAGCGGCGAGTGGCGCTGGAAAACTTTCTAACCTGTGGGGTTTCCTTGTTAAACAAGCGCGAGTGGCCAAGGTACTAGCAGCGGAGTTACCCACTATCGATATTAAACCTTATCTTACCCAGATAAATATTTTTCGGGTGCCGCCCAAAGCTCACCATTTCCTTTACTTCCACCAGATATGGGTTAACAAGTAAGTATAAATAGGGTATTTTTTATATTTATACGTTCTTGACATATTAACGGTAACTTACATACAAAATTTCAAGAAAATCCGACTGTAAACAAAAAAAGTTGCTAATTTTTGCGGGTACACTTTCCGAATTTTGCATTAATTTCAAGGGTTTATTTATTGTTTAAACCCCTTGAAGATTAAAACTTTCTGATATGGGACTGTTTACCATTGTTATTTTCACAGGAAGCATTAGTTTTAAAATACTCCCTCCTCGGTTACACCTGAAATTTATGGACACAATTGAAAATCACTTAGGCCTGTGGTTGAAGATATGGGACTTAATTGTGATTTGCCATAAACTGATGCCGTAATCTGGTTGAATATATGTCTCATGATCCTATGTGAAGCAACAGGTTCAGTCAAATAAGGAAAACATAGTTCATTGTTGTTAGATTCGATTATGGACCTTGTGCTTATATTTGTGTGTGTATGTGTGTGTATTATGTTAAAATTAATACAGTAGTACAAGTTTGTTCATTCAATATAAATTTCCTGTAAATAATGCCTGACAATATACAGTTTAGTATTGTATATATCTTAATGTTATGATCAGGCGCTCCTCGGGTTGCAATAAGTTGCTTTGACGGTCTTTTTTAATAACCGATGCTTCACTCGATATAGCAAGTAGTCAAATGTACATATATAGACATTATAGTATACTGGAAGAATCGATATTCGTCAACGAACACAGAAAAATAATAGAAGGGACAAATGCACTAACAAGCACTTACCGTAGTTATCGCCACCGCCGCCATCTTGCGGTAGGCAAACCGCTTACTGATGGTCCAAACACGGGTACATTTTTAGTGAGCACTTTTCAATCACACTTTGTTTTACAATACTTAGCGTAAAGATAAAAATTTGAAACTTAACACAATTAAACTATATTAGGTGTGGATGCTAATGGTGTAATTGAAAGTATTAATTTTAACTTCAATCAGTTGTAATACCTAAATTAAGTTGACAGTTTACAGTGATTTTTAAATCGTGACATGAAAAAGTTAGGTAGTGGGGAAATTACGTATTTTTAGGGCAGGTGAATTACCAAAGCGTTTAAAAGTTGTCTGAATAGTAAAATCGTATGAAAATATTTTTTTATTTGGCTTTTATCCTTTGGTTAATACGACAGGTTGATTGAGGTAGCTTTATTTGGCTCGGCGACTTCTTCTAAATGCGCTAGGCTGCCGCTTGGAGCTTGAGCTCGGCTTAGCATTAAAGTTTAGAGTTTACAATTACGGTTTTGAAAGGCATACTTTGAGTATATTTGTGTATACAGCTAAATATAGCTTATTAGATTAGTTACCAACATGTATTTAATTTTTAAATAATTGTTTCTTATTATATTGCATAACTTATTTTAGATACTTGAAAAAATATATTAGCTTTATACACAAACTTTCAGTCTTAATTTGCAACATCAAAAATAAGACCACACATAAAGACAAACTTGTCAAAAAGAAACAGTATGAAAAGTAGTCGAAGCTGTTTCATATGATTTTATTTAGTTATAATAAATTTTTGTACAAGTATTTCGATTTCATTTATTTTGTTTTTCATATGATAAGCGGAAGTTATATTATTACTAATGCAATATTAAAATGATTACTATAATATACTAAAATGAGAAAAATAAAGAATAATGTAAATTTAGTATATACTAGCTGACCCGTGCGAAGCATTCGCATTCTAACTTACTTAAATCCCACTTAATTAAAGTACACACCGTATATTTAGTATCGTATAGTGCGTATTTAGTGCGTCATGGGCATAGGTGAGGGTTGAAGTAAAGAATAGATGTGTTTAAATTGTGTCATCAGTGTTGCCAACGCCAGGAAAATATCCCTACAACTTACTTGATCTTACATAACTGTTACTTTTGGATTCTTTATTTCTTTTTTTTTTTGTATTTTTTAATTGTATTTTGTATATTTTTCCGGTGTAGCGGTTAAGGAAAGCTTTAAAATGATGCCTCATTCATGTAATTTGATGGTGTATTAAGGATGTTATGCCATACCGACAAAAAAATGGCCTTGAGAAATAATATATGTGATATTTTTGTAATAGTTATTCCGTATTGTAGAAATATAAAGATAATAATATTTATGATTATTATTAAATTTATTTTATTCTTACTGGATTGTGGTCTACAATCCAGAAAGGACCGAAATACTTGTAGCATTTTTTTTAAAGAGTAGTCCTACTGTTATAAAGTAACAATATTTGATATTATAAACCACCTTAAAAGGAAACAACTTCAGAATTATTTGATAATATTTTGACAATATTTCTTCAAAAGTTTATACGATTTGGTTCACTTGTATCTAGTTTGTGGCTATTGAGACTTTTAAATCTCTCTTGGGACGTATGGTATTAGTATAGATTGGAGACATGATTTTGTTGGAATGGCTGACTCATTTATAAAATATTTACCACATCTGGTATTATGTAATCTGACTACATAAGAATAAAGCTATGAAATACTAATGAGTTGTTAAGTCATACCGGGGTCATTGAGGCCAATGTTTTAGCAAACTCGAGCCAATGAATCATTTGTCAAATAGTTTTACTTTTGAACTAAAAAACTCTTTTACTTTCTGTGCGAGGTTAACTAATATGGCCATAATAGCCAATTTAATTTGAATTTTATAATAATTTAACTTCTAACAAATTTGCAATGTTTTGTATTTTTCTTAATACGGCTGATAAAGTGAAAAGAAAGAAGACACGAAAAAATTGGTTAAACCATAAACGTACTTTTGTAAGATCTAACACTGTTCAATTCGTGTCTAGTAAATTGAGAATACTAGCGGCGTGTGAAGTTAAGGGCGGCCAGCGATAATGATCGCGGTTACTAAACGTGGCACTAATAAGTTGAGTTAAGTTGCTTCGTATGTTCGTGGGGGTTTAACTGTTAGGCAAGAAGAAAATTGAGAATAATATGACATGTGTAAAGTTAGCGTGCAATTGTAAGCCCTTTTCATGGCGTTGTCACCAATAATAATAGCGTTGCAAAATAGTTACAAATTTTGAGTTTTTAAAGAATTAAATTACTAGGCCGTAGATAGAGTTGTGCAATTTGTTTAGCAAGATATTAAGTGCATCACAAATTGTTTACAAAATCGATGGCAGACTTAAACAAAAAACATGATTTGAACTCATAGAAATATTATTATTGATTTCACAAAAATTGGGCAGAAAATAAATAAGGTAATTTTCTTTAAGCAATTTTTTGAGATAATTAATTTTTAAAATTAGTACTTTTTGAATAGATTTTAGGAAATTCTATTGTGAGACACTGCGTTGTTTTACATTTCAGAGAAGGTTCAAAATACTTTTGAGTCGGTGTGTGGTCATTACTAGCTTTATAATTGGATATAAAATTTAAGAAAACCTTTACTATGTAAAACACTTTTCAGAAATATTAAGTTATAAAGAGGTTTGGTTATAAATTAGTAATCTACAGTATGTGTTTAATTTGAATAAATTTTAATTTATAATTATCATACCCGCACATAATCTGTATTTCCAAATCTCCTGTAATAATATTATAATAGATACAGAACAAGATATATCTTCAAGAAGCCTAAATATATTCATTTTTCACTTCACATTAACTTTATGGTATACAATGACGTGACTTAACATGTTGTCTGTTTGCCTCCATATGACAGCATAGTTACAATTTTGATGCTATATTGATTTCGTTTTAACCACATCTAGCTTAAAATTCCCTTTATTAAAAATAGGGGACACCCTGCGTTCTACCTTTAATTAAAGACCTTTCAGATATCCCACCTTATGTGCTATATTGTGAGAGGCTACACTAGTACATTCTGGGTAAAAGTAGTCAAACTTCTTCATTTATTGCTTCTAATTTACTTGTAACGTACTGCCCACTAGCGTTCTAATATAAAGGAGTGTTGCTGTTTGCTTTTAAACGAAAAGAGAGATAGCGGTAGTAAATAAGTACATCGAGAAAGGACTCACCCTTAAAGCCTGTAAAGATACCAAAAATTCTTTTTATTCATAAGCAGTTGGTACATCATATCAGGAATCATCTCATAAGTCATCAGTCCCTGATACTCATAATAATAAAAAGAAACACATAACCAATTATACTCATATACCATTTCAAACATTAGTAATAAGATTCATCATGTTTGTAAAAATCATATAGGCTTAAGTGTAGGCCAACATAATGTAAAAGGAAAGAAGAAATAATAACGTTGAGGAGGGAGAAGAGGAAGAATTGTTGGAGTAGAGAGGAAGAAGAAGAGAGTTGATTGTGAGAGTTTGTTACTAGTTTTGTTTGAAGACAGTTAATTATTTATTTTATGGCAGACAATTTAAAATATACCACATAAATCTACTAGATTAAGCAGCAAAAAGAAATAATGTGTTACACTGTTAAACCAATAAATAATAGCAAGTACAGTATTACAAAAATAAAAATGATAATATCCACCTTAAGCCATTTGGGTGAGTGAACTACAGTTATTCATTACAACACAACAGATATGCAGACTCTCTATTATAAACTTGACACCTCTTTAAAATTACCCACCAAATAATATCATTTGCTTCCTCAATCTCAAAACTGATCAAAGGACTATCTTATTTTAAATAGAACATTTTAGCGTAAGTTCAAAATTGTAATCATCCATCAAACATTCCATACAAATCACTAGGCCTAAGTATAAAAATAATTATTTTAGTAATTAAGAATTTTGTTAATTTGTTATTGACTTTACAAAGAATTGTGTTACAAATATAGCCCAACTGTTAGCTAGCCGGAAAAATTTATAAACATTGAAACCCGTTATAATTAAATGTGTAGGCCCTACTCAGTTTGTATTATAAAGTGATTAAACCATTTCATAGTACCTCTGGTTATTATTTATAAATCGAT
>JAGFPH010006580.1:57931-71164 GCA_018207615.1 Philaenus spumarius
ATAACTACAGTAATTCTAGAAGTGATTTCAAACGTATGCAAAAAAAAAAGAAACTAAAAAATCAGAATCAATATAACAATAAACGTATACTAAGAGTAAAATAAAAATAATTACAACTTCATTTTGCAATGTTACTGTACAATAACTAATAAATCAGTAAAATAATATTATAAAACTAACACAAGCATAGTTTAGTTAAAAATAGTTAATAAAAAATAGTTCAAAATGCATTCAAAAGGGCTAAAATTAAAACTGTGTTAATAGCTCAAATAGCTATCAGAGAAGCTCTAAAACATGAGTTTTACAGTTGCAGAAAAAATTCCACACCTCCAGACCCCCGCAATGGGGTGTATTTAGATCTTTGGCCTAGAACGTAAATAGCTGCTAATCCGGGCCTAACAGCAGTTAATCAATTGACTAGAAAAGAACCACTGAAGGTAATCAATTTCAAATTAAGTGTAAAAAATTATTAATATAACCTAATGTTACCAAAAATTATAATATAGTACCTACCTAGTTATTTTTATAATTTTAAACGCTGAAACATTTCACTTGGGACAGGTCAATACTTGTTCATCCCTTTAGTTGAAACACCACAACTCTAATAAAAATTGTTATTTTAAACTGTTCTTAATAGCTCTTAATTCTTTTCTTCTCATACAAAATGGGAATTCAATAATAGTGTATTTTTATACACCGAAATTCACATCATTTGGGTACAGCTGTGCGTCCGGACTTTAGTTGGCAGTACAGGACATATGGAAGGTTGCGGGGCTACTACCCGTTCTGACAACATGCGACTGTGGCTGTCGCTGCGATGCGTCTGCATGTCGACAAAGGTGATATCGTATCGTTACTCCTGTGATGCACTAAAAAAGATGTTCGCAAGTTATAGTTACCACCTAATCTTCAACTTATATTCAGTATTGTGAATAGTAATATAAAAATGATTTAAGAAGTAATAAATGTAGATCAAATACAATTATGGCTGTGTAATACATAAAAAATGAATGTAATCTACAGTATGTTATAAGACTGTTTTGCAGTAAACATAAACAAACAAACAAACCAAAGACTACAAATAATATTATTTTTGTTATGAAGGAACAGTTGTGGCGCAGTTATATCATTGTTCAGTGTTAGTTTTTTCTCTTACGCTTCTTTTAATATACATTGTATAATGAAACATTAGGTATTATTATTTGGGTGTTGAGTTATCATTCACCTAACGACAAGAGCACAGTGATTTACTATACTCTTTGTGCAACCACATTACATATATTTATACATTAGTATAAAAAAGATAAAACTGTTACACATTGCGTTTAAATTTATATAAAGTCAAGCAGAAACACTGCGATGGCACCCCGCCACTTACAAATACACAATAACTCTTTGACTTTTGCGGCTCCTACTTTCTAAACTAAGCAGCCCAAGTAAAAAAGTCAAATTACAAAAATTAAATTTATCTATTTTTGTGCAACTTTCCCGCTTGAAAAAGTTGCCTGTCCGAAAAATTTTAAAAATCCTCTCTTACTACATTTATTATGTCCTTTTCAGTTGCGTTTTAGTTATAAAAGCCTATACAAAATTTATATAACAAATTTATATACATTTCTTTTTGTCACATGAGGAAAAACAATTTTATTAGCTTTAATTTGATACCCTTTACAAAATTACATCATCATCTACACATTCAGTGAATTCATAGAGCGGCCGATGTCAGCAATGCGGGAACTTCAAATGAAATGCATTAGATAGCTTTTCCCGTACTGCCAACTAAAGTCCGGACGCACAGTAGAGGGGGATTATTGTTTATCTTTGTCACTACTTGTTCACAACTTAAATGTATTAAAGTTACAGAACCGTTATGCACTATTTTAGGGGTTGTAAGGTAACCAATGTATCTCACGTAGGTACCTCTGAAGCTCATCCTGCGTGGTGGAATGACCATTCCTGCGTCTTATGAAGGTGCAAAGCCCTCCTATACAAGTCCACAGTTTACTTACTTTTCTATACATAAAAAAAAACAATACTAAGAAAATGTGACGATAGACTGGAGGTACATTGATCATGAGATGGTTCTTACAACTTTGAACTTAAAATCATGTTTATTTCTAACAACTATAACAACATTATATGTAAGCCTTTATTATCAAATTTAATTGGCAAATCAAATTCAACAAATATCTCTGAAGTCAGGTTCAGATCTAATGTTAATAGTGTATGTTCATCCGAACTAAGTATGTAAATTTTGGGAATGTCAACAACAATAAAGATCCTTTATAATAAACATTTCCATGTGCTTGGGCAAGAAGTCTAAAGTATCAAAATTTGCTGCGACCTTTAGCGTAATTAATCTATTAATAGAGACAGTTGAACTATTTATTTAATTTCCCAAATAAAATTTTAGAGATATTAAGCTAGACTTGTTAACACTCCAATCATTTCCATTATTCACCAATAAGAGAATCTGAAGTCATATAAATATTTCCTTCACATACATCCTAGCTCAAGCATACCCAAAAGTAAATTTAATATACAATTTTTAAAATGCGGTAGAAAATAATCTATCTTTGGTCGAGCAAAACAGAAGTCCAGGCTTACAAGATTAAATTCATTTTTATCATCCTCTAAAAAATATCAGTTTGTCAGGACTTATCAAGAAATATGAATTTTGTATTTGCCAGGTTATACAGTACCCAATAGTTTCATGGAATACCGGGTATGCCTTAATAATACTCTATATGATTCTAATATAATATGTTAGGTTCAGAACCTAAACGTATCTGTATTACTAATTTTATACTATCGTTAACAGTGTAAGCTGAGCTTCGGCCATACTATAAAAATAATGCAAGTTGTGTGGATTAACAGTGTAAACAAAGTGCATTGTTTGAGGTACTCTTTGTTCAAGTTCTTTAATATTCTTAGAAATCTAGTCCAAGGGAGCAATTTTGAGCTCACTTTACCTAATTGAATGTATTCTAAGGCTTGATGAAATTGTACAATTTTAAATTTTGATTCAAATTTAAAATTAAATTTTGCCAGAGTAGCGATTGCCTTAACTCCTCGTCTAATACACAATTCTTATTTACAATATTTGCTTACATATTAAAACTTAACCTATATAATCAAATTAAAGATCAATGTCCAAACAAACTCAAAACAAATGCTCCCAACTGTATTAAGATAAATACCCAATCTCAAACAAAGAAACACAACTGAATGTTAATATATTGCCCACCAGGTATTCATCATATTTGTGCGCAGCAAAGCACTTGCCCAAGCCACAACTGTTACTAATACATATTATATTTTGTAGGACGAAATAAATTTATAGCCATATCACATACAAATAGATTACTTACAAAATTATACGTACCGTACTGCATTTTTTTCTTAACTTATTCTAAACAAACAAACAAAAAGAAAAGTGTAACATTTCAGCAACTTAAAAAATCTATTTTATAACAATTACAATCGACAAGCAAGCACGTAAGCACACCAAATTCCTTCCCTACCCAGAAAAAAACAAGGTATACAATTACATAAGAAGACATACATATAAATTGTAATAGATCAGCGATATTTATTAAAAACTAATAATTAAACTCTGTTATCAAATTATCTCTGATTTTCTTACTCTCCCAGATGTAATTTACCAACTGATGCTAGTTTTTTCCGTCTAAATACTCTACTACTTCTCGCCATGACAACAAAACATTTCCTAGCCACCTGCCCGTTATACTTGCAAGGACAGCGCAACTTCCTATAAAATGCTCTACATTTTCATCTTCTCCAGAGTTACACGACGAGCACGTAAAAGTAGTTCTTTGAGGTCCAAAATTTAACATTAGTTGTCCGGCTCTAGCTCTCATAATTGTACTTATAAACCTTCGACCATAGTTATCAACTATATGTGATTTATCCGCTAAATTATATGACAGATCTTTATAAAGTATATTAAACTGTGCCATGTTGATTCCATGTCTAAATGCTCCAGTTCTCTGAACACACAATTTAAATAGACAATTTTATATAATCAATGTAAAACTAAGTTGTAGTACTGGTATATCTACATTAATATTTATGTATATATACCTGGTTATTCTTCTTTCGACTTTTTTTGTAGTTTGACATACATGCATTTTGCGAACAGGTTGCCACATTCAGGTTTTGTAAATATGTTTTACTCACACGAGAGCTTATTGTGAGCACGTCAAATATAAAGTAAAAAACACACACACACTTATACACAATTTACAACACAAAATACAATATTTATTTGTATATTTTTAAATATATGTTTAATTAGATATCTATATATATATTATATAGTAAACAAGAAATGAATTAGGGTTGGTTATAAAATTATTTGAAATTTTATTATGTTCAATAAACACATATGAAATTGTTAAATACAGAATATTTTATTAACTCAATTGAATATTATTTATTTTCTTTGATTCACTTTAAACAATTAAGTATATCTTGGTCTAGCTCAGGTACCAAAATTAGCACAAGTCTTTTATAGAAATATTAAAGTTTTATTTGAATTTATTGCAATTTGTTAAATTATTAGTGTTTTTCTCGGGGTCAGGCACTCGGCTTGGATGAACAAACTGGTTTCTTTTTTATATACGCATTCATGAATTTAATACTTGATTCTAACAATTTGAAAATTGGTGTCTATTTAACGATTTTTGAATTTTAAGCTTAATTTGAGTTTCTCATCATTTTAAATAGGTTGTTAATAATTGTTAACTTTGTTTAATAATGTTAGTAACAGATTATACCAATTTCTGTTGTCGAAAACCACCGAATTTACCACTGTACTGTTAATTCTAAAACACTTTTTTAAAGAACCTTGCTTTTGCAAATGTATGTATTGTTCTTCCTCAGACGAACTCCGCGTCTTTCTTGTTCAAAACCTTGAATATTTTTTGTTTTAGGAGTTGTTTCAACCCTTACAAGCCAAATATTTTACAATCCGTTCTTTGTGTGTCTCTAGTGCCTTTGAGCAATATGTGTGCCAAATTTCAAGTTCCTAGGTGGTATGGTTTATGAGAAACTGTGATCAGTCAAAACTACCCCTAAAAATATGAATATCAAAATGAAATTTCTTTAGTTTTCCTATTTACATCACAAAGTATATAAATGCCAAATTTCATCTCTGTAGTTTCATGGGAAGTGGGAGAATTAGTGATGATCAGTGAGTGAGGGCTTTGCCTTTTATATTTATACATTTACTTTTATCACGGAACAATAAGGTAACTCTCTCTCTTTGGAATTGGACTTTCTGTCAGCTGTAGGCAATTGTTATCTAATTCAATTTACATTTACAATTAGTTTTTCTACCTACATAATAACATAATGAATCTTACGATCTAAAACTTTTTTATAATTTAATTTCAATAAACATGTTTTGTTATCGTTCTAGATATACGTTTACATTTAATTTTTGTTGTAAATTAAGTTATGAAATAAAGATTACTTAAAACTAAAAAAATGGATTTTGTATTTGCTTAATGTTTTAGTAATTATGGTAAAGTTACATAATAATTTTGCTAATTGGCATCATCGGGTGTTGTGTATTATATTCTAGGCTAAATTAGAATATTTAACATTGGTCTGACATAGTGGTTTAATTTAGTAATCTGATACATTTTGTATTGCTTCTGATACGTTAATGGTTTCTTGTTTATATGGCTTGATTAATTTCAATAGTTTGGAAAGGTTATCTAGATTTTTACACTTAGGCTTACACTAGGCTATATGAATAGCTGTCTCAAAGAGGTTAGGTTTTTTGTAATAACGTTTCAAATGAGTTAGGCCAATGACTTTTAGGTCTAATATAGGGTCTTTTACTTATAGGCTATTGAAATATTTGTCTTAGATGTGATTGGAACGTTATAAAAACATTGCACTACACAGTGTAAAGATACAAAAAATTTGTATTTATTCATAAAGCAGTTGGTACATCATATCAGGGATCATATCATTTAGTCATCAGTCCCTGATACTCATAATCATAAAACAAAAAAAGAAAACACATAGCCCATTATATTCATATACCATTTCAAAACATTAGTAATAAGATTTCATCATGTTTATGTAAAAAAAAAACCATATAGGCTTAAGTGTAGGAGGAAGAAAATGTAAAAGGAGAAAGAAGAAATAATAATGTTGAGGAGGAAGAAGAGGAAGATAGTTGCAAAAGAGAGGAAGAAGAAGGTAATCAATTGTAGAGGGAGAGTTTGTTACTAGCTTTGTTGGAGAGCAGTTAATTTTTGGTTTATGGCAGACATTTTTTTAAAAACATACAACATAATCTGCTAGTTTGGGGAGCAGGAAGAAATAATATCACAAGTATAGTAAAAACAAAATATAATATCAAATTATAATATCCACAAAGCCATTTGGGTGAGTCAACTGAATTAGTCATCACAACACATCAGATCTACAGACTTCTATTACAAAATTCATACCTCTTCAAAATGACCAACCAAATAGCATCACTAACTTCCTCAATCTAAAAAAACCCGACCAAAGGACAATCTTATTTTAAGTAGAAAGTATTAACATAAATTCAAAATTGTAATCATCATTCAATCATCACATACTAATCAATCACACTTCATTAGGCTAAGTACAGAAATTGTTGTTAGTAATTAAGAGTTTTGTTAATTTGTTATATAGGCTATTGACATTATAAAAAATTTGTGTTACAACTACTGTGGTTTATAACCGTTAGTAAGCCGGCAAAAAGACCTATAAACATTGTTGAAGCCCGAAATAATATCCATATGTACGCAATTTGTATCATTAATTAATTAAATAATTTTCATTGTACCTCTATTTATTGATAAATCGAAGTCACAAATCGAGAAATTCTTATAAGATTAATATTGAAATATAACAACTATAAAATTGGTGCACCAACGTTCAGGCACGAATAATAATACCATAAACGAGATAATATTCAAAATTTTGTAATGTCGGACAACAAAAAACACAATCTTAGAAAATTACACAAGCCTACACATCGTTATTTACAAGGGAAGCCATGTTCGGAAGTTACCATGGTTACGAGAAACAAAGACACGCCCTATATTCAAAATGGCGATACAACTGTTACCAAGGTAACGGATAAAACGCAATTAGACACACCCCAACATGGCGGAATACACACCACAGAAATAGAACTCAATTTAGATTCACTGTTTAACACAGAAAAAGAAGAATCACTGAACGCTAACATAGAAAAAACGAGCTCTGATTTCGACGGACATACGGGAAACAGTAGGAAAGACAGACGATTCAAGCTCAATTTCCTTAAATGATATTCAAAGTTTATTGTTGACTCTCAATAGTAATCTAGCAATACAAACTAGTAAGATTGACAAACTCCAAACAAACACTACACAGATGGAAAGAAAGGTCGATTTACGATAAATCGATTTAGACCGTAAATTCGAAGCACAAAATAATCAGCTGGTTGCTTTATGCAAGGAAGTTGATGATCGCGTTTATCACGCAATATCGCAGAATGTTGTTAGTATCGGTCAAATCGAAAGCAAGTCAAATCGATCATAATAAAGAACAAAATAAACTAAATGTAGAAATTAATCAAGTTAAGACAAATTCTGAAGCCCAGATACTGTATTTTAGTAGTAAAATAGACCAAGTTCAAGGGGCATTGTTAAGCGAAATTGTAGCGAATGAAAATAAACTTTCAGAGGTAATAGAGACACAGACATTACGCATAAATAAAGAAATTCAAGACACTACTCTTACCTTAACACAAAGCCTGAACACTCATGTGGAGACATAAAGTGTAATAAATACAGAACATAATTTAAGGTTACAATTAATTGAAAACGATCTTAAAAGAAATCCTAACCTACAAAACACACTGAATCTAGGTGCCATAAGCAAACAACACACACAACCAATATATGTAACATGCTTAGGTAACACCACACCTATGATAAAACTACCACATTTTCACGGAAATCCTACAGATGCAGTAGACTACTTATACAAATTACAGAATTACACGATTAAAACACTAGGCCTAAATCAGGAACACAAACACAATGAAATATCATTACGGGATATTATAGAGTCCAGCTTACAAAGTTTTGCACTGCAATGGTACTACATGGTACGTGAGAATATTACAGACTTGAATTCATTTAGCCAATTATTTCTAGCAAAATATTGGAACGACACCGTTCAGCGAGATATGAAACGACAATTAGAGGTAGGACATTATGCCAGACACGGTAGATTAAATCGTAGCGACTATTTTATTGAAAAGGTAAACATGCTGTGAAAGCTCACACAAACAATAAGTGAGGAAGAAATAGTACGCATTTTAGCTAGCCATTACGATGATACAATCCAACAAGCACAACGCGTACAAGGCATTATCGAAGGAATGCAGTATTTATTAACAGAAATAGACAACGAAGAGCAATTTTATGTAATTGATACTCCAACAAATAGACGAAACCCACAAAATCAAACAGATTTTCATAGGCCTAACTTAAATTCAACACAAAAACAACACAATTCATACACAAATAACACACGTTAATACCAATCAAACCGGTACTCTTGGCCAATTACAAGAAACCAACAAGAACACAGTGCACACGGACGAACACTATTAGAATCACCAAATCAATATTATCATCGGGCAAACAAATACAACAGTTACAATGACAGACACCCTTATAATAATAACAATCGTAGGCCACAAACAAATACTTATAACTCACAATACCACCAACCTAACCTGGCAGAGAATCCAAACTCCAGAAACATCCCATTCAACAGACCCAACTATAACCAGTTCCCAAGGAGCAGAGATACATACACCGTTAACCAAAACACTCAACATACACAAGAATACAATTGTCAAACATTAGCTTCTACATACCGTGATCAAAATACACCAGACAAAAGCACAACACAATCGATAAAGGTTAGTTCAACTGACAATTTAAACTGATAAACACTGGGAAATGTACAAACGTCTACGCGGAAGACACAACACATACTTCCAAACATTTTTCAGTGGTTCACCAGGAATCTAGTAGACAGAAAGTAAACAAATCAACAGAAGATATGGCAACTATTCATGCTGAAAATAATAACGGAATGACAGGCAACACTGAACACAACCACTCTGAAACACACCACAGCACACTACACAAGTTACAACCTAACCTAAACACACTGCAAGAAAGGCAGATCTATGAAACTGAAACGAATGAATCGACGAAGAAAATAATAAATAATATATTTTGTGAGAATTTCTACTCACAGATGAGGGAAATACCTTAATAACCACATCACAACATAAAACATATTTATGCCCAGAAATACTCGTGAATATTGGAAGTGTTGATACAAACATGCTTCTAGATACGGGATGTAACATTTCGTGCCTATCTGATCACTGGTTTACTCAACACCGTGACAAACTTAACAAATATCCAATGATACCTGTCACCAACATAACATTAATTACAGCCAACGGACAACACACACAGAAAATAAAACGCATTATCTTACTACCAACAACATTTAATAAAATAACAATTCACATACAATTTCTTATAGTACCTAGACTAACACAAAAAGCAATATTAGGCGTCGATACCATGAATATATTGCAAACACAAATCAACTTTGCACGCAACTATGTTACACTAAATTACAGCGGAATACAAGAAACAATTCCATTTACTCGACAAGAAATCAGAACACAAACTAACCTAAAAATCGAATCAGAAGATGAATTAAGGTTAAACACGTTACAAAGAAAACAAACAACATTTTCACTAGATATACACCTGCTCGAACAGAACATTAACAATAACACTTTACTTAATAAGACACAGAAAACACAATTAATCAACCTATTATGGGAGTTTAAAGACATATTTTCAGAGTTACCAGGACTGAACACTAAATACATACACCACATAAGACTAAATACAGAAACTCCATATATAAACCGAAATTATCCCATATCAATACAATATACACAAGCTGTAGACGATAAAATAGCTGAGATGGAGGCGTTAAACATAATTGAGAGGTGCAATAGCCCATACATCAATCCAATTTTAGTGGTAGTCAAGAAAAAATTAGAAATTAGGTTATGTCTTGACGCACGGAAGCTAAATGCATTGATTATTCCAGATTACAATCATAACTACAGCGTAAACGAAATCCTAGCCAGATGTAAATCTACAAAATGGTTGTCGACTATAGATTTAACAAGCTCGTATTGGTGGCAAATTCCATTGAGCGACGAATCAAAACAATACACTGCATTCCAACACAAAAACAAAACTTACTGTTTCAAAGTTGTACCAATTGGTTTATGTACTGCGCAAGCGGCTTTGGTAAAATCATTGGAAACCGTATTCGAGGGGGCTACAAATGACCAGACATTAATGTATGTAGATGATATACTGACATACGACAATACATTCGAAGAACATATAGCGCATCTTCACGACATCTTTAATCGGTTTAAAGAATCCAACATGACAATAAATTTTCAGAAATCATCTTTCTGCAGACGAGAAGTAACATTCTTAGGTCATAAATACACCACAGACGGTATCCAACCAGACGACACAAAGATTTCTGCCATCACTGAGTTTCCACCACCGCGAAACACAAAGCAATTAAAACGATTTATTGGCGCATGCAACTATTACAATAGGTTCATTGATAAATATTCCGACTATATTCAGCCAATAGCACATTTATCATCGAAACAACATAAATTTAAATGGACTGACAAGGAACAGAAACTCTTCGACGCACTTAAAGCCAAATTCATCGAATTAAACTTCTTACATCACCCGGACTATTCACAAAAATTTTACTTGCAAACGGACGCTAGCGACAATGCCATCGGCGGACATATATTCCAAATCGACAGAAATGGGGAGCGTAAAGCTATCATGTTTTTCAGCCGCACTCTTAAAGGCAGCGAACTACGCTACTTCACAACAGAAAAAGAACTACTCGCAATAGTTTATTGTCTACAGAAGGGACGACAAATGCTATTAGGTTCACAAGTTACAATACTAACAGATCATCAAGCTCTTACATTTATACAGAGTTGTAAATTAACTAATTCACGTATTTCAAGATGGATTCTTGCAATTCAAGAATTTAATGTAACAGTGGAACATTGTCGTGGCAAGGATAATCCTATGGCCGACACACTCAGTAGAATGACTTGCAACTCGGTAGAAAACAAAGACACAACACAAACAACATTTTACATTCATAAGATTGAACGCAACATTTATAAAAAAACTCATCCGAGACTTACAACAACTCAGACAGCACCAAAGAAATGATATTAAACTGGGACCCATCATTCAAATACTCAAGGATCCAAACAAAATACACCAGGCACAGCATTCACAACAATACAAATTACAAAACGACTTACTCTTTTCAAAGCTTAATCATACATGGAAAATTATAATACCACATAACATGATCAATACATTTATCACTGAAACACATAAATATTACTTACACTGCGGGCCCAATAAATGCATGCGACTATTACAAGAAGACTTCATATTCAGGAACATGCGATGCATGCCAAAAATGTAAACAACCAAATCAAATTTGCTATGGGCAGATGAAACCAATTAAAACAGACTGGACCACGACAACAACTTTCAATCGATTTCTTCGGAAAACTTCCAACTGGCAAACGTGGACTACAATACTTACTCGTAACCATTGACACATTCACCAAATTCGTACAGATTTATCCCATTAAGCGCACAACCACCCAGACAACTTTACGCATACTTTTTAATGATTACTTTCCAAAATATGGACAATCTCTCAAAATACAAACCGATCATGGTACACAGTATACTAGTTCAAGGTGGGTGAAAACACTCAAGGACAACGGCATTCAACCTGTATTTTCACCAATCCGACGACCTCACAGTAACCAAGTAAAAAGGACCAACAGGGAAATAGGAAAATGTTTGCGAATCTATTGCAGTGCGCAACAAAAGAACTGGGTCGATATAATACCCATCCTGAATAAATGTTTCAACACATTACACCACACGACAACCGGATACACACCTCAAGAACTCCACTTAGACACAACACCCGCACGATTTTAGCATAAACACTTTCCAGAACTTGTACGACCAAACAGGAACACACAACTAAAATTAAAAATAGCATGCGATAGAATTAATAAAGCCAGTACAAAGCAGGCAGAAAAATTTAACAAGTCACACAAGCTACACGAAGGTGACTTGATATTAATAAAACTACAGAATGTCTCAAACTTGTTGACTGGAGTCACAGCCAAGTTATTCTAACTTTATGATGTACCTTACCGAATAAATGAACGTCTAGGTCAGTGCACGTACACTCTCATACACAGGGATGGGAAAACAAAACCAGGAATATATCACACGACTACTCTTAAATTATACAAGGAACCACCTCGGTAACAATGGCAACACAGAGACAACCACAAAGAGGGAACAAACGAAACTCCGAATTTCGGCATCTTCACTTTTGATTTCAGAAAATCAGTACATTTTCTAAAATCAAAAAGGGGGCAATTGTAAAGATACAAAAAATTCGTATTTATTCATAAAGCAGTTGATACATCATATCAGGGATCATATCATTAGTCATCAGTCCCTGATACTCATAATCATAAAACAAAAAAAGAAAACACATAGCCCATTATATTTATATACCATTTCAAAACATTAGTAATAAGATTTCATCATGTTTATGTAAAAAAAAACCATATAGGCTTAAATGTAGGACAAAGAAAATGTAAAAGGAAAGAAGAAATAATAATGTTTAGGAGGAAGAAGAGGAAGATAGTTGCAAAAGAGAGGAAGAAGAAGGTAATCAATTGTAGAGGGAGAGTTTGTTACTAGCTTTGTTGGAGAGCAGTTAATTTTTGGTTTATGGCAGACATTTTTTTTTAAAACATGCAACATAATCTGCTAGTTTGGGGAGCAGGAAGAAATAATATCACAAGTATAGTAAAAACAAAAACAAAATATAATATCAAATTATAATATCCACCAAGCCATTTGGGTGAGTCAACTAAATTAGTCATCACAACACATACGATCTGCAGACTTCTATTACAAAATTCATACCTCTTCAAAATTACCAACCAAA
>JAGFPH010006581.1:0-17289 GCA_018207615.1 Philaenus spumarius
CTCCTGTGAGTTTGGATATCACGTTATAACAGACCTCGCCGCTGTTATCCTGGATCTTCCCTTGAAGTTCTCGGAGATCGTATTTTCGAAGAAATATAGCGTCTATTTACTATGCTTTAAACTCTTTTATTTTTCTTTCTGTTTTATACTTTACTAATTACCTAAAAAAGAAAATGAAAAAAATACTGGTAAAATGTTAATACTTTGTGTAGGGTTTCAATTCGTTTTCTCTCAGAAAGACTTTAGAATAAATCATTTAGAAAAAACGTAATGTCTATTCATGTGAAGGCGGTGGCGTAATTATGACATTATTCTAATCTTTAGATTAAATGTATATTCGTTGATGTATTTTAATTAATTACTGAGATTGTATTATTATTTACCGTATCAAATACATATAATGCCTAGAATAAACTGTCATTGATATAATGGCCGTTGTAAATCATTGACAAATTGTCCATCATGAGAATGTGCCTCGGACAGTCTTATTTGCAATCTTAACTCTAAACATTGTATTGGAAGGCAGAGTGCTTGCTAGGGAGAAAGAGAGCAACACCGCACATTTTCTTTCGCTTAAACTATATCCGTCTCACTCTTACTGGACAACCGACAACACTGTAAAACCTGTGCTTTTAACCAAACAGTTTCATTAGTAGGATCTTGAGATTACGTAGAGCGTTTATTCAATTTAGATTATTATTACACGCTTTTATTTACAATTTCGATTTACTTATTACTTTACTAAGCCAATATAGACTATACTATTTTATCGTGAAGGAGAACATTTGTCAACTATCCTATTTTAATATTTGTTTTGGTAAATAACTTTTAAACGTTTTTTAAAAGTTCATTATTAGGCTATATACAATAATAATGTATATTTTACATTCTTGTGCATAATAGTATAAGGCTCTGCAGCAGTGGATTTTGTATTTAACATATTTTTTTAAAGTTTTCCCGTAAATTTCCCGTAGGTATATAGAGTACCTTCAACACCACTGTTTTTTTCAAAATTTTTTGTTAGCTGTCTACATTTAGAATAAAGGGAGGGATGACTGAGCAAAATGTTTGGTAATATCTTGAAAACCATATACCACACAGTTCTTAAAAGATTGTTTTGACAAGGTCCTTTTAAAATACAAGACATTATCATAAAATACATATGTTTGAGGTACCGAAGTTTGGTCACCAAATTAAATATTTTATGAGTTTTAATTATTGAAACATATAGGCCTACGAACTTTATAACTAAACCAAACTTCATTGTGATACCTTAGTTTCTGAAAACCCAAAGGTGATAGACAAACAACTACCTAATCTTATAGGTGTCCAGTTTTTTATTTTGTTGTACAGAAACTTAAAACTCCCCTAGTAGTAAGTACCCTTTCTTGGGTCCGACAGGCTGGCGGGGAAGTGCGGGGTGTGCAGGTGTGCATTTTTAATGAGTTGCAGGTGTTCATTTTTTAATGAGCTGTCAACGTTATTAATGGGTGATGAAAGATAATTGATGTGTTATAGGAGGGTGAGGGAGCTGTCAATTAGGTTTAATTAGGTTTTTCCCCGTACTTGGGCACACAGGAATTTATGGGGATGAGTTATTTTTTAATGAGCTGTCAACGTTATTAATGGGTGATGGAAGATAATTGATGTGTTATGTTGCAGGCTTTGGATCCACCTGCATTTTTTAATGAGCAGATTTTTTAATGAGCTGTCAACCTTATGTATCGATAATAAAAGAAAATTGATGAGACACCCCCACCGAGACAAGGGTTTTATGTAAGGGTGATAAAGGATAATTATTGTGTTATTTTGTAGGCTTTGGATCCACCTGCAATTTTTAATGAGGTGTCAACGTTATTTACGGATGATAAAAGACAAGTGATATGTTATGTTGTAGGATTTGGGTCCGTCTGGAGGGTTGGATTTTTAAGGAACCAGCCCCATCAGAAGGGTAGAGTGATAAATTATCATCATAAGAATGTGTGGGAACTCTGTTGTTAATTCGATTTCCTAAGTTGTTCATAAATAGTGATGTCAGATAGTGTGGGAACCTTTGTAATAAACATTCTGTTAGAGTGATAAATTGTACATCCCTAATCTGTGGGTCTAAGAACCCTATTAGGGTATAGCAACCCTACTCAGAGACTATATGTGTGTTATTTATCATTGTCTCAGTTTCGGGAAGAGGGAGAGAAGTCTATATAAACGCCTAAATTTGAGAGCAGCTCATCAGAACCAACTGGTGTCTCTACGAGTTTGTGCTTGAAGTGTTATTGTTAGAAGTTGAAGAACGTTTTTTAGTTTGTGATAGTGTTTTGTGTTTAGTGTTGTTAAACAAAAAATGTAAGTACTTAACTATTAACAACTACTACATTTCCAAACTACAGTGTTAGGTTAACCGTTTACTTTAAAATTATTTTAAAACATTATCTATAAAATGTCTTTCTTTAGTGATGATATATCATTATTAGATTTAATTGATCTGTATATGGCCGATCCTGTATCTGGAATAGAGCTTGGTGAAATTCCTGATATTTTTTACTTGCCGTCACCCCCAAGAACACCTGAAGGTGTAATAATTTCACCAGAGCCAATTCTGTCGCCTCCAACACCATTTAGAGATCCTTTAAGTCCACAACCTGAGTGTAGCCGCGACGTGTCGCTAAATTTTAATTCACCGGCAACCTCTCAGCCTCATTGCAGCCGCGACATGCAAGTAGGTTACGGGTCCGAACCGTTCAAAGTAATCAGTGACATTTCCAAAAAATATAAAAATTTTAAAACTGATGCAAGAGAATTGACTTTAAAATTCAGAGACCCATCCCAAAATGAAAATGTAAATGAGTGGCTTAAAAATATGTTTAACGCAGTAGTAAATTTTATAAAATCCAACACTGAAAATGACGATAGAGTAGGGCTTACAATCGATAACGCTCAAAAACCGGAACAAAGGCCTATAGGAATAAGCATTCGCAGAGCAGACCAGTTAAATACCGAAATAATTCTACAAACTGTAGAAAATATAATACAGAGCAATGAAGCTTTTTTTATTGATGGCGCTATGCATTTAAAGTTAGTACATATAAAAATGCCTAGAGGCGGTAAAAGGGGTAGAATTGATTATACAAGTTCATTTAATGACTTTTGTAAGAAAAAAAGAGGAGTTATAGTAATTAATAACAATGACAACCTATGTCTAAGTAGGGCCTTAGTAGTGGCGATTGCACACTCCAAAAAAGATGTAAATGTGGCAAACAATAAATTTTATCAAGAAATAAGAAAACCTGGAAGGGAAACGCAAACCCGCGAAGCAGAACTTTTATGTGAAAAAGTCGCAGATTTATCAAACGGTGCAGGTATTGAAGAAATCAAACTTTTTCAGGCTTATCTGGATCAGTATTCTATTACAGTGTTTAGTGATAGAAGAGGCCGTGAAACATTGTTTGAGGGACCTATCGGTAAAATAAATTTAGATTTAATATACAGCGACGGACATTACAACGTCATAACATCACTAACAGCTGCATTTACAACAGAGTATTATTGCCGTAATTGCAAATTTCCTTACCACAGAGTACAAGAACACCGATGCCCTCTGAAATGTATGTCCTGTAATCATGCCCCGATATGTACGGGTGACGAGAAACTTAAATGCCCGCAATGTAATAGATTTTTTAAAAATCAAAATTGCTTTAACAAACATATACTACCTATGTATGCCAAACAAAAAAGCACATGTAACGTATGTAAATTTTGTTCGGTGTGTAGGAAAACTTACAACGTTTTAAATA
Organism: Philaenus spumarius; assembly: GCA_018207615.1. Taxonomy (NCBI): domain Eukaryota; kingdom Metazoa; phylum Arthropoda; class Insecta; order Hemiptera; family Aphrophoridae; genus Philaenus; species Philaenus spumarius. Next base: position 3,792 of record JAGFPH010006581.1, read on the forward strand.
GGAAAACAGGGCACGTCTGTCACGAAACGTATTGTAGTGTATGCAGACTGTACAAACCTTCAGGTCATTTATGTTTTATGAGGCCTGAAAAACAAACAGTAAAGTCTGACGATAATAATAAATTTTTATATATATTTTTTGACTTTGAATGTACTCAAGATACCCTCTTCCAAAATAAAAATAATATTTTTGAACACAAACCAAACTTTTGTGTCGCTCAGCAATCTTGTCATAGCTGTATTAATACAGATAGCGAAGAAATGTGTAATACATGTGGTTTAAAGCAATACATTTTCAAAGGAGAAACCACTTTGAAAGATTTCATGGTATATGTAACACACCCTAGAGTTGGTTTTTCGACAATTATTTTGATGGCACACAATATGAGATCGTATGATGGACAGTTTATACTGAAACATATGGTTGAAGTATTGAAATGGACACCGAAAGTTATCATGTGTGGGTCGAAAATACAAGTAATACAATATGGTAACATCAAAATCATTGATTCTCTAAATTTTTTAAATACACGTCTAAGCGCTTTACCTAAAATGTTCGATCTAGATTGTAACAACAAAGGATATTTCCCTCATTTTTTTAACAGACAGGAAAATTGGAATTATATTGGTAAGCTCCCTGCTCCTGTAGAATACGGTTACAATTATATGAATAGAAAAGATAGAGAAGATTTTCTAAAATGGTACGATAATGCTAAGTCAACTAATAACCATTTTAATTTTCAAGAAGAACTAGAAAAATACTGCAAACAGGATGTTAATATTTTAAAAAAAGCCTGCATTAAATTCAGAACACTATTTTTAAAAGAAACAAAGATCGATCCGTTATTTCATGCTGTAAGTATAGCAAGCGCATGCATGAAAACGTACAGAAAAAATTACCTCCTACAAAACCAAATAGGCATAATACCAACTGGTGGGTATAGAATGGCCGATAATCAATCTCATAAAGCACTGTGTTGGTTAACATGGCTAGAAAACGATCTGAATATAAACATTCAACATGCTGGAAATGGAAGGGAGGTAAGGATCGCTAGTTACAAAGTCGATGGATATTATGAAAACGGTAATGAAAAAACTGTTTTTGAATTTAACGGTTGTTTCTTTCACGGATGTCCTATGTGTTTCAAAAATAGGGATAAGCCTATTTACAATAACCCCCACGAAACAATGGCTTTAAGATACGAGCGAACACAGAGAAAAAAACACTTTTTAGAAAGCCGCGAATATAAAGTCATCGAAATGTGGGAATGTATTTTCCACATCAAACAAATGGAACGGCCAGAAATTAGGGAATATATTGAAAGACAAATTGGTACTTGTTCGCCCCCCCTGAATCCGCGAGATGCTTTTTTTGGTGGACGCACTAACGCTACTAAGCTATATTACAAAGTAAACGAAGAAATTGGAGAGATAATTAAGTATTTAGATGTATGCAGTCTTTATCCATGGGCATGCAAATATGGGAAATTCCCAATTGGACATCCTGAAATACTGTTTGGGGCTAACTGTCCACAAAACTTAGACGGGATTGATGGTGTTGCAAAAATAACAATCTTGCCGCCAACTGATCTGTATCACCCCGTACTACCAATTAAAATCCACAAAAAATTGTACTTTGCACTCTGTAGGGTTTGTGTTGAAACATTAAATGATAACGAATGCAATCATAGTAATGAACAGAGATGTATAACTGGGACTTGGGTCAGTGATGAAATAAAAAAAGCCTTAGAAATGGGTTATAAAATTATTAAAATCTACGAAATATGGAAGTACAAAACTACTCAATATATTGGAGGAAACGGCGGGTTGTTTGTCCAGTATATTAATAAATTCCTTAAAATGAAGCAAGAATCCTCTGGGTGGCCCGATTGGTGTATTTCTGACGCTGCAAAAACTCAATATGTTATAAATTTTAATCAGAGAGAAGGCGTTTTGTTGGACAGGCATAACATAAAGAAAAACCCCGGTTTAAGAGCACTCTCGAAACTAATGTTAAATAGTTTTTGGGGAAAGTTTGGTCAAAGGGAGAATCTTGATCAAAACACTTTTGTGAAAACTAGAGAAGAATTAATAAACATAGTAACAAACCCTTCTATTACAACGAAAGACGTCTTACCGATTAACGAAGAAATTATGCTTGCAAACTGGTGCTATAATGACGAATCTATTTCACCATCACCCAAAGCTAATGTAATCATCGCCGCTTATGTAACAGCCATAGCACGTCTTAAACTGTATTCATATTTGGAAACTTTAGGAGAAAGAATTCTGTATTTTGACACTGATGCTGTTATATTTACTCAAAAACCGGGGGAAACAGGACTAGAAATTGGTGATTATCTGGGAGATTTAACTGATGAAGTAGCTGAATACGGTCCAGGATCATATATAAACATGTTTGTAAGCGGAGGGCCAAAAAATTACGCTTACAAAGTAAGAGTTCAAGGAGGTGATAACATCAAAACTGTTTGCAAAGTAAAAGGAATATCATTAAATTATAATAACGATCAACTAATAAACTTTGAAAGTATAAAAAGTATGGTATTGGAAAATAACCCCACTACAATTCTTGTAACCGATCCTCATAAAATATCTAGGATAAAGCCTTGTAATGTTGTAAGTCGCCCCGAAAACAAAGCGTACAGAACTGTTTATACTAAAAGACGTAGGGTAGAAGATTTTGACACCCTTCCCTTTGGTTTTAAGCGAGCTAGATTGCAATAGAGTTTTCCTGTAACAACCGCAGCGCTGGAGTAGTGAGTGTATTATTAAATGTGGTTTCCTCGACATATTATAGGAGTGTGTTATTTAAGTTATACTCTATCCGGATTGTTAGAGTTCTTGTGAATTTCATACAACGTTGTGTATTTCCAACGTGAAACAGAACAACAACCCTGATATAAGATAGCTTTAGACATAAGTATCTCTATTTTAATAATACACAAGTATCCGAAACGTAAGACGCAACATACAATAATATAACAAACTAAATAATTTTATTTTAACGTTACAAATATAATTTAAAATATCTTGAAATTTCTAACCTTAAAATATTTACTTCCATTCCACAATTATTGTTCTTAGTTTATTTTCAAACTTCTTTGATTAAAAACTTTTGAAAGAACCTTTCTAAAATATTATATTTAATTAATCGATTTTTAAACACAGGAGTAGTGAGTGTGTATGTCGTCACACACACGAGTATCTGAAAAGTAAATGCTATATTTCGGGTGGTCGACTTAAAAACGCGAATAAATATTTGTAAATTATAAACAGGATCTGCCATAAAAACCTTTTTAGTATAACGTGTATATAATAAATAGCTGGCAATATTATTTTTTTATTCAATAGTTATAATTTTTTTTTTTCTTGTTTGTACATATGGTATATACATTTTGTGTTTTATTATATTTTAGTAATTCTAGTTATTATATTATGTAGATAATTGTAAATAATTATTTACTATAAATAGTTGATAATATATTACTGTATTTAATAATTTTAAATTATTGTAAATTTTTTACATATTCTATACAATTTGCGTTTATTATACTTTAGTAAATTAAGTTATTATATATATGAAATTAGTTTTAATATTATATAGACAATTGTAAATAATGTTTGTATGTAATAAGTTATAGTTTATTTAAGATATTATTTATGTAATTAGCTTTTTTATTACTTAGAATAGTTGTAATCTTTAAGATATAAGGTAGTTGTAATGCATGTTAAGTTATAGTTTATTTAAGATATTATTTATGTAATTAGCTTTTGTATTACTTAGAATAGTTGTAATCTTTAAGATGTAAGGTAGTTGTAATGCATGTTAGGTTAGGTGGGGAGCTATGCTACCTACCTCCACGTTGGTGCTTCCTGGGCAACATTATAAAATGGCAAAAAGGTAGCTTACACAAGTTATGTTAAACAATGAGTTTATAACACATTACTTCAGTGTATATTGCAGTTTATGTTTGTGATTAAATTATTTTTTCAAGTATACGCTTTATTATGTCAACTAAATTATCTTCATAAAGGCATTTAAATAACAACAATGAAATTTATATTAACATTTTATTGATAATTAAAAATATTTACATAAATTTAATAAGTTGTAACATATTAAAAACAATAATTGGTTACATTCATTATAAAACAAGTTTATTCTAATATTATTAATAATAATAATATTTAAAGAGTAAAAATTATTTACACAAATTAAAAAATTTTAACATATTTACATCATATCTAGTACTCGTTGAATATCTACATCTTCAGGATTTTCTTCGTTATCGCTCTCGCCTGTAAATCCTGATTCATATCCACTGTCAATAGCATCAGATCTTACTTGTTCTTCTCGATTTAGAAGTACTCTTATTAAATTTCCGTCTCGAGCAGAACTCAATGGTGTTATTCTGTCAATACCACCATCATAATTTGTTGCAATATATAATGTCCATATGTTTTCCGGACGACATGGAAACTTCATTACAATTTCCAACTTCGCTCTTACATCGACACCTTCGAAAATGATGTTATGTTTTAAATTATTTATTAACACGATTATACTTAGCGTGTATCCACGCATTTTGTAGTTTAATACTTCTAACTCATTCACAGGGTAATGTAAGTCCGTTAGAATACACTGTGCTGAAATATGTCGTTTAAAGAACAGATCGTTTGTCCATAAACGCACACAGAAGTTGTGAACCAGCATTCTGAACCTAGAATGTGTTAACTGTCTTAAGCTTGTAAAATTTATACCATTTTTCCGTTAGCAATGTTCACATTTTACTTTAGGGAAGGGATAGGTAGAGGTAAACACCCTATACATATTTGTATGTTTTAACATTGTTTTTGGTTTCAGGATGGCAAGTTCTTCTAAATGGTGGGGGGAGGAGGAAGGCCTGTTTGAGGAACTAGCGGGAGTGGACGAGTGGTGGGAAGGAGCGGTGCCTCGTGAGGGGGATTTGTTAGAGTATGTATTTTTCTTTTCATGCAAATAAGTTTTTTCTTTATTCACATGCTTTGTAATTAATTATTAAAACATAATAATAATAATATATATATATATTATACCATTTTTCCGCTAGCAATGTTCACATTTTACTTTAGGGAAGGGATGGGTAGAGGTAAACATCCTATACAGACTTGTATGTTTTAATATTGTTTTTGGTTTCAGGATGGCAAGTTCTTCTAATTGGTGGGGAGAGGAGGAGGGCCTGTTTGAGGAGCTAGCGGGTGTGGCCGAGTGGTGGGAAGGAGCGGCGCCTCGTGAGGACTTGCATATGGAGGAGGAGGTCGACGAGGAATTAGAGGCGGCATATCGAAAGGCGGACAGGCGACAACATCTGCTCAGTTTCTCAACAACGGATGAAAGTGAAGGAGGGATGGAGGAGGAGGAGGAGAATGAAGGGGAGGACGTTATCGTCATCTCTTCAGAAGAAGAGGATGGGGAGGAGGAGGATGTTATCGACAGAGAAGAGGAACGGGAGGAAGTGAGGGAGGAGGCGAGAACTATAGTTATCACCCGTGAGGTATACTATATAATACGAAATATTTATATAGCATACCGAAACGGGTGTAACATAACAGTTGAAGGTGGTGAAGAGCCACCCTAAAAATGTTTTAGCTTTGTTTTTCTTCAAAATATATATATATATATATTACATTTATGTTAAAAATTGTACTACGTATACGTTTTATTATTTCAACTACCTTATCTTCATAAAGGATTTTTAATAACAACAACAAAATTTATATTAAATTTTTTATTGATTATTAATAATTAAGGATTACAAATTATTTACACAAAATTAAAAAGTTTTAACATGTTGAAAAATAAAAAGAATAATTAGTTACATTCATTATAAATCAAGTGTATTCTAAAATTATATTAATATTTAAGGAGTACAAATTATTTACACAAAATTAAAAAGTTTTAACATATAAAAAAATTAATTACATTCATTATAAATCAAGTGTATTCTAAAATTAATAACAATAATAATAGTAATAATATTTAAAGTATACACATTATTTGCACAAAATTAAAGTTTTAACATATTGAAAAAGAATAATTAGTTACATTCATTAATTTCCTTATAAAACAACTGCAATCTAAAATGGTTTACAATCATATCTACACATAATGTTTTAATTTCAGATAAAATCAAGTCTTTATTATATGCATCACATTTTATAACACTTGTATCTATTTCATTCAAAAATTTCAATAAGTAAGTTTTAACATTAGAATCGTCTTTTGCTGAATCAGTTGGTATATTTGTTAATAAATCACTCACTGTAATGTTTTTGATATCTTGAAAACAGTTGAACACAGACGGTGATATCAGAGTACAATGGTTGAAGTAGCTGGAAATGCAGTGTGACATCTTTAACAATCCCTGCCATGTAGGTTCCTGGATAATGAGTGTGTCTGGTAGATAAAGGTTTGGTTGAATGCACAGAAGCTCACGAATTAAAACAGATTTCTTGCCGTACATCATTTGAAATACAACCTGATGTTTGTCCAAGTCAAAATTTTCATAAAAATGTTTTTTATCCGAAAAGAAGTTAGAAATTAAGTTGGCGTTTTGTAATAGAATTTTCCACTCAGAAATACTTAATGATACACCACTATTTGAATCTGATTTACGTATTTGAAGTCTTGGTTCGAACAAATTTTCACCGTCCACACCGATTATAACAATCTTACTTTGACTTTTGTTTAGAGAATACCGTGTATTCAAAAGTAATGCAGATAAAGGTCTATTGGTAATCTTCTCTCCCGTACGCGACTCCACGTTTTCCATATTTACAGAAATATTCCTCTTCTTTTTCTCGTAAGACTTGTACTGTCTTCTAGTGTCCATGTTAAACTGTGGGATAGCCCGTTAGTGATCTGCCTTTATAGGCCTGTAAAACGTTATTGCGCATGCGTCAACGCTTAGGATAAAGACGGGAAGTTGTTTCCAAATACTTTGTTAAACATATATCGAACTCCGCTATCGTTATCGTACGTGTTGCTTGAAAACAAAGATAAAAAATCTTCCAATGAAGCTCCTAAAGTTTTAAAGTACAAAAACAAGACACAATATTGACCGCACACTAAAGATGTCCATCCTTGTAATTGTGTTGAATTAAACTTTGTAGTACGGGAATTCCTTTTAATGAAACTATAATGAGACTGTCTCGTAGGTGCATTTCCATAACTATCAAAGTATTCCAGTTCTCTATTGCTGTTAATTGAAATTGCGACCCAATGTCTACCAGGTTTAGTGTGAGGATCCGTATTAATTACAAAACAGCTAGGTGCCCCAACATTCATCGGTAATTGATCGGCTGCAAACACCCCGTACTGAGGAACATGTAGTCGGGTCAGGCACTCATGTATTTCTGTCGAGTACATTTTGTCTAAGCCAGTTATTTAATACTTCAACATTATTTAGAGCGCAAACATATTTACTGTGATTGTTGTGGTAAAAACATCGTTTAAGCGTCACGTTTGAGTTCAGTAATGTAAGTGAAGGGCAATCCAAATCTTCTAAGTTTATAACTTCTTTACCTAAAATGTTTTCGATAAACTCACATTTTTCTCTTCCTTTCACGTAAATAATGTTAATTTTCTCACAGACAAACTTCAACTCTTTTATAAATGATCCATAACTAATTAATCCGTCGTTCCACTTTAAGCCATGATAATTGTAGGTTAACCATTTGCACGCACGTCGCTTACACTTTGATAAGGTGATGTAATCGAATGGAGGTCCTATGATCCAGTGTTGAAGGCGATTATTGTTGACAGAGACAACAGCTAGTTCTTTTACAATGTATTCGTTAGTATTATTTTTAAAACCTTGGAAATCGATTATTGCATCCATCTGTTAAGTCTATTCCTCACTTAAAACTGATCAAACTCTATGCGCTGCCAGGCTTATATACCCTGTCTAGCTACCAAAATCCACCACTATGTTTCTATTTTTATCAATTTCAATTACGTTATCAAATTCTCCGTATACAATACAATTTATGGTTTCTGTAAGAGCAGTTTCAAATCGTAATTCAATTCTTAAACTACCATGTCTAATTAAATTCCAATGCGACATTGTGTTTGCAGAGAGATCAGGTGTTAAATCAAACGCCATTAAACAATTTCCATCTGGGTAGCTCAGTCTGTCCACTTCATTACCTTCATTTAAGAAATGAATACCGGTACCTGAGAACAATGTATTGTACGCATGAATGTACAAATTATTTGTAACGTAATCTGGCTGTAACGGTTTCGATGGTAATTGGTGTCCGTCGACATAAAGTGAGAAAAAGTTGACCTTGTAGTGTTGAAAATTAAACGGGTTCGACTTAAAATCACCATTAAATGATTTGTTACTGACCAATCCAACAATTACCCGTTTTGGTAACTGACCTAAAAATACATTATCTAATGTTTTTCCTTGTACACCTGTGGGTATTGTTAACGCTTTAACTTCCACTTTTGTAACGGGATATTTTGCTGTTCCCTGTAGTAATGTTTTACTGTGAGCTATTAATGCTGATGGATTAATTTTCATTCTTCTTACGTACAGATTTGCCTCCAACATGTGAACTTTGTACCCTGTAGTACTCGACATTAAACTAAACGCATCTCTTGATCGCACTAATCGAATGCGTAACTCTACACCGTTTAAAAGAAACTTTTCTTGGTTAAATATATCTGCGTGAATGTGTCCGAGCATATCCACAGATTTACTTTGTTCTGTGAATTTTCTGCGAAGTACAAGTCCTGAATTGGCATCTCCTGTATCGTCCATTTGACCGTGCGTATCCGTGTACCACAGACTTGATGTAAGGTGAGATTTTTTTAGCATCGGGGCCGTAGTTTAAAAGAGATTCTATATAACAACGATAAGGGTATGTATTTCCAGACGGTGATACTGATTTCTGATTAAGGTATATATCTACTTGACTGAATAATGAGTGCATCCAATTATTTACGGGTCCTACTTTATCTGTCGCCTCTAAATTTGTTCCATCTGACTTTACTATATTTACTTTTATATTAAGCATGGTATGAGATAAATCTAAATATTCGTCACCCTGGCCGGGGATTACAAATTCTATAGGCGCGTCATCTGTAAGTGAAGACAAAGGTTTGTATTCTACCCATTCACCGCTTTCAATACTAGTCTGTGTTGGCGGCAGCGAAAATAAATCGAGTTCGGATTTTACACACTCGCATGACTGATTATGAAGGAAAGCCATAATTAATTAAAAATATCTGATTTTGATAACTTAACTTTTTTCAGCTTCCTTTTAACTTTTTTAACTGTAGTTTTTCTAACGATTTTTTTTTTATTCTTTGAAGACTGCCTCCTATGAAGTTTATTGAGTGACTGAATCGTGACTGCCCTGCGTTTTGTTTTATACCCACCACCGGCCATAAGAGAATCTACTTTTAGATCAGCTTTCCTTTTTAAATTTCCAGTAAGTTCCTTCATTCGTGACTGAAAAGCGTCTTTAGGATCCCCCGTACGAACGATGTCGGATAACATTCCTATTCCCGATTTAAACGCCTCTTTTCCTACTGTCTTAACCCCTGATTTAATTAACGGTGTTACAACTCGAAATAAACCTCCTAAAAAGCTGCCAATTCCATGTCCTTTTTGATACGGTGAACCTCTATACACAACGCTTATTCCAGTCCCAAGTTGATTTTTATAATACGATAGGTAGGGATCTTCTAAATTAAGCCGATTCATTTTGTTTCTGTTTAAAATGTAGTTTAACACACGAAGTTCCAAACGTGAATGGTATTGATTTTCCAAATTCATCTCTTATATCTATTTCAATGTTTTCAAAACACGTTCTCATAACAGAGGCATAATGTATCTCGGAAAACATTATCGTTTTGCATGTCCCGAAAATGTAGTTGGAGGTATCAATGTTTATTATTCTCAGTAATGGTGCGACTACATCTCCGATAAGTTGAGGTTCGATTACATCACAATAAACATACATTTGTGAAGGAAATCCTAGACGAATATTGCATTGTCTAATAGGTCCTCTTTTTAAATAATTACCAACTTTTGTATCAGTAGGATCAAATCCTAACTGAAGTGCTAACTTTGGCGAAATTTCTACATTTTGTATTTCTGTTTTTAACGGAGTTATGGTGACAATCCGTGTTTTATGATAATAGACAAATCTTAAATATTCTTCTATGACCGGGTTCTTGTTTAGAGACTGAATTAATTTTTCTTCGGTATCGTAAGTGCCAGTTTCTATTTTTGCAAATTTCAAGTCGTGTTTCTTTGTTTCTTCGTTGAATGTATAAATATAAATATGATTATCCCCTTCGGCGACTGTAAGGAATGTGCAAGGGTAATGCATCTCTACAAGTCCAACTTCCCATTCCCCTTTAAGATCTATTTGTTTTGGTATCTGGGTGGAATATTTAGTTGTAGTATTTGCCTGAAAATATGTCATCGAGCTGTTACTCGGTAGAGTTAAATAAAACGATTCTGTCATTTTTCTAAATGTACAAGAGCTGATGCTGAAATCCACGAGTTGAAGGAAGACGGATAACCTTTCCACTTAACAAGTATTTTCATACTACGACCTTTACCTTCCTTGTCTATTATTTTATCTATTTTGTACACCTTTTCTTTTTCAAGTATAACTTTTTGTAATTCAAACCCGTAAAACGTTCCTTCTATCGGTTCCCCCTTTAAGTCTTTTATTTCGTAAACAGGTAGTGCACGTTTTATAACTTTGGTAATTGTAAATACTTCTTCACTCCATTTAATTTTGTAACCTTTCTCGAATGGACCTTTTTCCATAACAATTCTGACTATTTCACCGATTTTGAATTTTGGTTTTGTAATAGTTTGTGGTTTGTTGTAAATATTCTTCCAAACTGTTAGAACATTGGATTCGTTTACATCTGTGGGTGCCATTTTTATTGTAGAATGTACAGCATTATTATAAGCTTGCATTAAATTTTTAAGTACATCGATGTATCTATAAGTGTTTTTAAAAGTCAGATAACGCCACATTCTACTCTTTAGAGTTCGGTTGAAACGTTCAACAACCGCTGCTTTTACATCAGGGTTCCTTGTTGTAGTATAGGTTATATCATTTTCTTGAAAATATTGCCGTACTAATTGTGAAGTAAATTCCGTTCCCTTGTCTGTTTGTATACATTGCGGTTTCCTGTTTGAAGACTTAAAAATATATTCAAACGCTTCCTTAACTGCAGTACCCGTTTTATTTTTTAATGGAAACGCAAATGCGAATTTACTAAATAAGTCAATAACAGTTAGTATGTAGTTGGTTCCATCATTATATTTTGCTAGCCCCCGCATATCGTTTAAGTCTGCTTGCCATAACTGATCTATGTTGTTGATGATATATTTATTTCTTGGGAAATTTTTTCGCACTTGTTTATGAAGAGTATACGTATCTTGAGATTGAAGCCATTCTTTAATTTTATCTGCTTTGTATTTATATTTAAAAGCCTTTATCAATGCATTAGATCCGGAATAACTCGCAGGATGTGACGCAGTGTAATACACTTTCATTAGCTTTTTATCCATTTTAAGAAAACAGTTTATCCCACTTTAATGGTAGATTTCGTGGCGATAGAGATTGTCTAACGATTTTTGGTGTACTTATTTCAGGTGATACAGGTTGTCTAGTGGGCTGTTTATAAAACATTGGATCACGTTTTCTAGCTCCAGTTTCTTTTATAACTTCTTTATCCAAATAATCTCGAAGCATGGGATTTCCTATATAACTTCGGGGGACATTATTTCTTTTTAATACAGCTATAAATTGATTCCAACCTGGAGAATTCGACGTTTTTCTAGGTCTTAAAGCATCATTAAATAGGTCTACTATATTAGATCCGGGTAGTCGAATATTATCAATAGTAACAGTACCTAAAGAATCCCACTTTATAGATTTGTCTTGTGATAATCTGCTTAAAAGGTTCTCACCATTTTTTCGATATGTTTTTGGTATTGATTCTAGAATTTCATTTTGGTTAGAGACCGTATATGCTTTTTCTTCTTCATTTTCTTTAAAACTCCTAGTTTCATTTATTGTGAGTTCTATAGGTTTTCTTTCTTGCTCGGCAAAATAGAGATAACGTTGTAGTACTTGTTGATATTTTGACCATTTATCCCGATCGTTAAAGCTGGAATTATTTAATATGTCTTTCATTTCTTTATCTAAATCACTCATTACTCCTGCGCTTTCTTTTTCGTGGAATTTTTGAACAAAATCTTGGGGCAGTATAACCATTTTCTTAGCGTGATCCATTTCACCTTAATAAATGTTGTAGTACCGTACTCAGAATAGGACCGATTAGTAATGGAAATAAAGTTCCTCCTTTCTGTATTATTATATGTTTCTTATTCTTCCAACTTTTACCTCTCTTTGCAAGTTTTCTAAGGATGTGTTTATACCGAGATAATTTACACTTCTGAGGTTTTGTTAACGGAACATTTCCTTTTAACGTATTGTAAGCGCACTCGCATATCGCTTGAATTAAATTATTATCGGCCGATTTCAAAAAATGGTTTCTTCTGAGTGGTTTCATTTTTAATAACGTACGGAGTAACTCCACATTGTTTATTACTGAACGAGACATTATAGGTGAATGATGTCTAATACGCAATTGTATTAATATTTATTTCTTTTTCGGAACGTACGCGTAATTATATTCATCCGTCGGGAAAATACAGGTTCTTATTCTCAAATCGTCAGGTGTAGCTTGTTTCATATCAAACAAAAGGTACCCGTGAGGTTGTTTAGTAGCGTCAATGTAAGCATCTTGTATAAATTTCGGGTTTTCAGGGTACACTTGTTGAGCTAGATGTCTTATTTGACTTTTATCACGAGGGTTTTTGAAATACACTATGTAATGGGCGTTAAGAGAAATATCTCTTTGACCTTTACCTTGATGAAATAAATTTTGTGTAATGAAAAATACACTAATGTTTCTATGGTGACAACCTTTTGTAAATATATCTACAACACTGCTATTAGATTCGCGCATCAAATCGTCTATTATTATAAGGTTAGGTAATTTCGGATCAACTGAATTCATGTCGGGCAAACCTTCTTGAAATATTATCGGTATGTTATTAATTTCATAAGACGGCTGCCATACAGCATAATGCCAGTATATATTTTTAAACTCGACATTACATAACATAGGCATATGTTTTAGAAAATTAATTACAAATTGTGATTTTCCGCATCCGGAGGGCCCCGCTACAACACATGAGAATTGATGGTTAAACAAAGGTTCCATTATCTCAACTGATAAAATTACATAACATTCTATATATTTATAATTGGTTAACCGGTGAGCTAGACACATATCCTTATGATACAACATAACCCATCAATTGTCTTTTATCCCCCATAAATAACGTTGACAGCTCATTAAAAAATGCAGGTGGATCCAAAGCCTG
>JAGFPH010006581.1:32209-77095 GCA_018207615.1 Philaenus spumarius
CCCCCCCCCCCATTATTTATTGTATTAATGGAAATAGACAGATTTGCTTGGGGGATTGTTAACATGACCAAAAATGGAGTTTTTTGGTGTATCGTAAATTTCAAACCCTCCCCCAAAAATGGGGTATTTTGGGGGTAAGTCGAAAATTTTAAATGAGAACCCCTACTGAGTGACACCTCATTTTAAAGGTATTGATAAAAGAAGAAGATTGGCGCAACCCGGAGGCCTGTATGTTGACTCTATCCAACATAATGGCCCATCAAAGTTATAATTTTCCCAAAAAAACTCCTATCTAAAGTTTCAATAATAATTATGTTAGAATGTGTAAAACCTTTAGCACTCACCTCATTTTCACTCAGATTAAGTGCTCGAAATGAGAACCATCGACTTCTTGACAAAAATACAGCCTGGACTTAACATTTCCCAACAATTCTGGTGCGATAGGTGACAAGCGTGTTCGATCCTTACTATGTTTTATAACTTAGATTGAGTGACCTACTGGATGAAACCCTTGTAAAAAATAACAGATGTATCATCTTTAACATTTTGATGTTGTTTAAGTGGGGAAAAGTTATTTTTCCCAAAAATAATTTAAAAAAAAGAAAAAAAATACAGACTTTCGGTTTGCGCCAATCTTCTTCATTTATCAAAACTTTTAAAATGAGGTGTCACTCAATAGGAGTTCTCATTTAAAATTTTCGACTTACCCCCAAAATACCCCATTTTCGGGGGAGGGTTTGAAAATTATGATACACCAAAAAAACTCAATTTTTGGTCATGTTAACAATCCCCAAAACAAATCTGTCTATTTCCATTAATAAAAAAGAAATTGGGTCTGCGTCGGATCAGATGGTGGAAGTTATACTTCTTTCGCCATCCAATGGTATAGACAGGTAGACCTAGTATTGATTTAATATATTTTGGGAAAAGCTAGTCGTAACTTAGAGTAGCTAGCTACTATTTTGTAGATGATAGCCTATTCTTTTATAAAAACACTAACACTGAAGGCATATTTTAAAATTAATATCCCATTTTTTCCTTTTTTGTTACATAGGCTTATGAATACTATCGTTGCATCTGTTTGGTTGGTCACAGTTAGTCTGGGGACCATGATCAGTGCTCACTTACTACACCCAACAAAATAAATGAGCTACCGAAGTTTCTGCATATCGTCGTGAATCATATAAAATTTTTAATGACTGCCGAAAACGTGTTCAGGGGACCATGATCAGTGCTCACTTACTACACCCAACAAAATTAATATTGCATTGTCATCGGTCCTTGATAAGTGTGCAAAGTTTCAAATCAATCCGACTTTTTGAAGGGGGTGAATATCACGTCGTGTTCTGGGGACCATGATCGGTGCTCACTTACTACACCCAACAAAATTAATATTGCATTGCCATAGGTCCTTGATAAGTGTGCAAAGTTTCAAATCAATCCGACGTTTTGAAGTGGGTGAAAATCAAGTCGGGTTCTGGGGACCATGATCAGTGCTCACTTACTACACCCAACAAAATTAATATTGCATTGTCATCGGTCCTTAATAAGTGTTCAAAGTTTCAAATCAAACCGACGTTTTGAAGTATAGGAAAGTACACGAATATACGAAGAAAGGATTTTACTCCTAACGCGTGACGCGGTTTCTCGACCGACACCTCATCCCGATTACAACGGGCGCAAAGAAGTATAACTTCAAAAACTCTATTTTTGTTCATGTTAACAATCCCCAAAACAAATCTCTCTATTTCCATTATTTAAAAAAATAAAAGTGGGTGGGACTTTTAAGACATCCGGTATACTACTAATATACATAACATTATCATATAGGCTATATCGGTTTTTGGGGATACTTCATTCCAAAGCAAAAATATCTAAACCCTATCACCACGCCCACGCCGGCTGGCGTCTTCATTATTTTATTAGTCTAACTGGTAAGAATAGAAGTCGGTTAGCAAAAAGAAACCAACAACGATTAAATACGTTGCAGGTTTAATTTGATTAAGAGTGTTCATGTTTTATCAAATGCCTAGGCGTCTAATTTTGTATTTGAGCATTATTATTTGGGATCTAGGTTCAGCCATTACGCCAAATACAGATCACGGCGCGAACGCTGGCACTTGGACTATGGGCTTACTAACTATACTAAAAACATCCAGTATTTTCGTCTCCACTTTCCCCTTTCCCCACTCCCCTTTCCCCACACCCTCGCCCGGGCAAGGTCAATGTCATTCGCGCCAATATCTGTAACCCTAGCTTAGGCCTACTTAACCAATTTGTACGTAGGTTAAATTAAACGTTTGGAGTGCACCTATTTTAAACATTTGATTACTTTTTCATACAGACTACGGTGAACAACCAAATAAACTAGTAGGCCTACTAAAAACGCAAACCAGTTTTCATCTGTAAAAATTGTTTTCCCCCTTGATCCAACTCTTTTTGTCCCGACGTTTCTGAGTGAAATTCTAATGCATATTAGAAGCATTTTTAACATTATTATAACATTTATTGTTAGTAATACGTATTTGGATTGTATTTACATACAAGAAACCTATTAAAACTAATACTTACTCGAAATTTACTTGAATTCCTCTTAGTCTTTAACAGTAATAACAGTCACCACCACTTGATTCGAGAACACGAGGGTTTTGGTTTTACCTAATATTCCAAGTTCCTTTGTTCCAGACGGAGACGGTCCACTTCCAGACAGATGCCTATTAGATCGGGTGATTTAATGGTTGCCAAATTTACAAAATAAATATTAATTGGATTTACTAAGTTAATTTATATTTTACTGTGATCAAATAAATAGTAGACCCCTAATTATTATTAAATATTACTCTATTATTTAATATTACTGCATTATAAATTATATCATTTATTGCTAATAACCCTCTACTATATAACTAATATTTACAGTACTTTAGCACATACAATATTTATTTATAGGTCAATAAATTATAGGTATATATGCTTTTAAGTGTACCTTTCGGAAAATTTTAAATTTGTTAGAGGAATAGCCTAAGAAGAGATTTAAAAATCTATGTACAATGAGAAATAAGTTGCCGAATTTAAATATAGGGCATTTTCTGAGTTACCTATTTTGTACAATGGCACAAGCTCATAAAACTATTCTGGTTTTTAAGTTATTGCCAGAATAAATATTGAGAATACAGAATCCTTTTTAAAGTCAACTGATAGCTTAAACTATTAAATTATATTAAATTTTATTTTAATTGACTGCCGAGATTGTTTTTAAAAATTATTTTTTATTCCTAATCCTCTGATACACCAAATCCAAATCGAGATCTTAAAAACAGCAAAGGTTTCCAAGAATATATTCAAAGGGTAAAGTTATTAATACGGTTTCCTCTATGAAATAATGTACGGTATTGTTGTTTAAATATTTGTCTTATATTAAACCTTTTATTTTAGCGTTTCAAAAAATATGTAAATAACTTAGTTTTTATGTAGTAACTTCAAACGACCTGCAAGGATTTGGTTGCTCTGGCTCCTGTCAGCTGCTACTTATTTTTTATGTTATCCCGTTTTAGATTGCAGATTCGATTCGTTTGTGTGATTTTGTTACCTAGAGCCTTTTGAATAACTCTATTAGACGCCTACTAGCACAGACTATAGAATTACTGTAATACAGAGTAATTCTATAGTCTGTGCTACTAGTAGAGTTTAATAATACAACTATACGGTTTTTTTGTGAAGCGTACAATAGTAGGCTACACTCCATTAACAAAAATAATACAGTTACATTTTTTATGATTTTAAAGTTTATTTCATAGATTTTTTTTTTTGTTTTTAAAGGCGAAAACCCTAAGTGGTTATCACCGCCTAATTATTTCATAGATAATAACAACAACAACCAATGGAGGTAGAACCGGAGGGGGGCAATGTCCCCTACCTAAAGTCAGGGGCGGATCCAAAGGGGACGTATTACAAAAATTAGGACTACTTCTGAAGTAAATTCATTAGGCTGTTTAATTTTGTTTTTTAATGCTTATCTTAGACGGATGTATAACCTAATCTCGATCTGATATCTAGAATAACTTATTATAATATATTAAATGTGTTACTTGCCTTAGCAATCTTAGTTGACAGCTGTTCGCCTATTCAGGGCCGTAATTCGGCGGTGGCGAAGAAGGACTCCGCCAGGAGCTCTGGCCAAAGGGGGCGCCGAAACAGCAAGTGTACAAACAATTACGACGGCAAATGAAAAGTAAAAATAAATACATGATGCGAATTAAGTATTTTCCTGCCTCTACGTTTGTTTTAAAAATAGACAGTTACTCGTTATTCTGTTCAAAAAATTTAAATCTCTTTTTATCTTTTAATTTTAAGGTTTTGGATGTATTAAAAATTGAAACTGTTTAACTTTCTGAAAATATTTATTCTTTACGTTTCTCATATATAATTGACAAAGGAAGGTATTTTATCTCGGAAATAAAAAAATTAGAATAATTCGATCACGCAGCTGAACTTTGTCGTGAGTTGTGAGCGAAGTTACAAAATTAAGGACCTATATGTTTTAGGGTTTCAACCAACTACTGTATTTGGGAAATCGGTCTACTCACGAATCTGCTAAATAGGTGCACGCGTGTACCAAATATATCATTAGAATTTGTTTGCACGTCAGTCTCCAGCCATGGCTCACACGCTTTTTCGTTCCGCTCGTACTGGAAACACTCGCTTCGCGAGTTCGCACCTCGACCATATGTGGCCTAGGATTACGAATTGCTTCTCTTCGCTCTCAAACTCGCTTTTTACGGTAAATTACGTTTTGGTCAATTTTGGGAGCACCAGACGGGCTATAAGGTCCTATATAGGCTATATACAGGGTGGTCCATATGTATGGGAACACCTCAATAAATTGGAAATTGTTATAGATGTAATACTGTAACTTTCAGGATAAGTTATTGGTCAAATACTCTACCTTTTGACAGACAACTGAATTTCAACCCCTTCTCAGGGGGTGGCCAAGGGGTTGTAACTCAAATAGTTTAAATGGGAACACCCATTGTGTGATACATCATCTTAAAGGTCTCTTTAAAACGAGAAAAACTGCATAAATAAAAATTTTCTACGACACTTGTATCCAAAATGGCGGCTGATTGAAATTTTGGTTTCCAAGGGTTTGTAACTCAAATAGTTTAAATGGGAACACCCATTGTGTGATACGTCATCTTAAAGGTATCTTTGAAACGAGAAAAACGGCATAAAAAAATGTCTACGATTCTTGTATCCAAAATGGCGGCTGATTGAAATGTTGGTTTTCAAAGAAATAATTGGTATACATGTTTGATCAAAATTTTATTGAACAAATACCAAAATACATCGAAAAAACTCTGTTATTTATTTAGTAATTTGTTTATTAGATACTAATTGCAAATTTAAGAGAATAAATTATTCTTACAGCATTTTTTATTTGAAAACCAAAATTTCAATCAGCCGCCATTTTGGATAAAAATATAGTAAATTTTTTTTATTTATGCCGTTTTTATAGTTTGAAAGAGACCTTTAAGATGATGTATCACACAATGGGTGTTCCCATTTAAACTATTTGAGTTACAACCCCTTGGAATCCAAAATTTCAATCAGCCGCCATTTTGGATACAAGTGTCGTAGAAAATTTTTATTTATGCAGTTTTTCTCGTTTTAAAGAGACCTTTAAGATGATGTATCACACAATGGGTGTTCCCATTTAAACTATTTGAGTTACAACCCCTTGGCCACCCCCTGAGAAGGGGTTGAAATTCAGTTGTCTGTCAAAAGGTAGAGTATTTGACCAATAACTTATCCTGAAAGTTACAGTATTACATCTATAACAGTTTCCAATTTATTGAGGTGTTCCCATACATATGGACCACCCTGTATATATTTGAAAAAAACCAAAGCGTTTAATTATAGCACGGAAAATTGTTACTTCCGTTTAAAAACTTGCTTTTGGTTGTTGGATTATTGTCTCCTAGCGACTTAGAAAACCAACGTGTTTTCCAAATTTGAACCAAATCTGACTTAAAGTGCGAACACATATATTAGGCCAGTCAGTAGGGGTAATTTTAGACCAAAAGTTCCAGTAATTTACAATACGGCTGATTTTTTTATATAAGTACATTAAAGTATGTAGATTAACATAAAAAAAGTTTACCAGTCTATCGATTTCCCAAAGTCGAAAAAAAATCGATTATAATTTTTTTTCCGATTATCCTTAATATTTCGAGCTGGGATGAAGATAGAGAAAAATAAAAAAATCCACCGTATAGGGGAAGTATTTTTCAATAAAAAAGGTCATATGTACTTCTTTCCTCTGAGCAATGGTTTTTCTGGAAAAAAATTCGATAATGCAGGTATGTATTTTGCAGCAGGGGAAATCACTAAAAGTTGAAATCTCATTCGTATTTGAAGCGTTGGCCCATTCTAAATTTGCTGAATTTTAATATATCGAATTGAAACTTGACATAGGAGTTAAAATATGTAGATTAAACATTTATGCTGAGTCTCAGCTGGTTATCTTGAAAATGACCCGATCTAGAGCCACTTGACTTATCAATGGTTTTCTCGATTTTAGGAGTACTGGACCCACGAACTAATTTTAATCTATTCCAGTTTCGTCAATTTTTGGAATATCAACATCAAATTTGTTTTACAAGTTGAATACACCCGTATAAATATTCTTAGTAAGTATGAACTATTTTTTGTTTGTTATTTTTTAAAACAAGACGCTTGAAAATAGTCTTCTGTTTTACCTATCTCGTTTTAACTATAACACTTATGGATTCAACGACTCCATTTTCGAAATTTTTGAACATATCGATTTAAAAATTGGTACAGAAGTTACAAACACAATTGCTTTTTGCTATAATTATTTAAAAAACTATATTTAAAAAATGACTAATCTGCAGCTGATCAACCAAGCGTTTTGATGAAAAATCTAAAAAGGTCTAAAATTATACTTTTTTAATTTACTTGTGCTATTAAAAGTAAATAATGAAAAAGGTTTATACTCCTTGAACTTGTTTGAATCTATATTTAACTCGTAAAAAAACTTTCAGGTTGATATTTTGAAAATTTTCTCAACTGGAGCCGATTAAAATTAGTTCGTGGGTCCGGTACTCCTAAAATCGAGAAACCCATTTATAATTCAAGTGGCTCTAGATCGGGTAATTTTCAAGATAACAAGCCGAGACTAAGCATAAATGTTTAAACTACATATTTTAACTCCTATATCAAGTTTCAATTCGATATATTAAAATTCGGCCAATTTAGAATGACCTAACGCTTCATATATGAATGAGATTTCAACTTACAGTGATTTCAACTTCTGAAAAATACATACCTGCATTATCGAATTTTTTCCAGACAAACCATGGCTCGGAAGAAATAAATACATATGACCTTTTTTATTGAAAAATACCTCCCCTACACGGTGGTATTTTTTATTTTTTTCTATCTTTATCCCAGCTCTAAAAATTAAGGATAATCGGAAAAAAATGATAATCGATTTTTTTTCGACTTTGGGAAATCGATAGACTGGTAAACTTTTTTTTATGTTAATCTACATACTTTAAAGTACTTATAAAAACAAATCAGCCGTATTGCAAATTTCTAGTAGTTTTAACCTATACCGACTGGGCTATATATATAGTCTCTACATATATACAAATTTTAATGAGACCCAAAAATGTGATCTGGGGACCATGGCCGGTGCTCATTGACAGCTCCCGACCTTAAGTCTCACCATAGCTAACCAATTCACTGCAGTAGCTCATCTTTCCTATGGAAAGTAGGGGCGCTATTTTCATAGAGCTGCCAGGGGCGCAAAATTATTAGTTACGGCCCTGAAATGTATTCATAAGTATTCATCGGGTTGTTTTTTTTATTTAAGCTGTAGAAACTCTTAAGCCTTGTCCACACTAGGAGACAGAGTCTATCGATTGCCTCTATAGATACTATCTAAAGACGGTCTCTCGGCATTGTCTCGTGTCCACACTCAAATGTTTGTCTCTGGGCAGTTTGTCGGTAGTCATGGCTGAGCTTGCTGCAATTGCTGCTCGCGCCGTTATTAGTAGACTATTAGCGGTGAAAACAGGTGACAAAGAAAACTTTGGTGGAGGCATAAGATTTTTGCGGAGGGACGCGGAGATTTTTACTTGGGATTTTTGTATGTACACGCCCGGAAGATGTTTATAGAAAGTGAAGTTTTTCCTAAGTCGCTCACCGACACTTCGTATTTCCGAACGTAAGTTTTTTTACGGGTTTTGGTAATCAAGGGACGTAACGTCCCATAAACACATCGACCTTCGGTAATCTTCAACAAATAATGAAAGTTTTCCGTTAGGCCACATTTTGTAACTAAAAACGTAAAACGTCTTCACAAAAGGGTTCCAAAACTGAGACTGTCTCTCAACACGTCCACACAGGGACGTTGCTACAACAAATTATTAAGGGAGGGGGCAAAATCTAAAATTTCATAACAATTTCGACCATATTTCCCAGCTTTTGTGTGGGGTTTTCAAACGCTCAGAGTATGGCTCTGGGTTATGTTGTGTGGAATAAATCCCAATGGAGATGGGCCCTGGAGGCTCACCCTTGGATTTTTTTTTTTTTTTTGAAAAATGGACTTCTCTAAGTGTTTTAACACTTCAGGTGCTATATTGAGTACTTTAAGAGTTTTTAATATTTTACAAGAATTTTAACATGTTCATCACATTATTGAAAAAAATTTCTTATATTTTCCCCACTATTTTCTTTTCCCCAATATTTGCCGCAAACTTAAAAATTTCCCCATTTTGGGAAAAAACCCAATCTGGCAACACTGGTCTGGCGGCCTGAAGCAGTGCATGGCATGTCTGTGTCAGTCAGTGTTGCCACAATAACAAGGGTTGGAACTAAATTTCCCAGAACATCATTTAAAAGAAGACAATGTATTTATTTGGTACAGAAATATTTGGATTTGCCCAACATTTTTGGATTGGAAATTATAAGTTGATTTTTATTTGTGATTGTTGGTATTGAACAACAAAATCTGTCGAACCCAAACCCAAAGTTGTAGTTTTTGAGGGTTCTTGCGTGCAATTTAATCCAAAAATCACAATTCCAACTTTTTTCAAAGTCTCAAATTTCCCAACTTTTTGGATTTTAAGATTTTTGGGGGGCAACGTCCCCTTGCCTCCCCCCATAGCAACAACCCTGCGTCCACACTACGACTTATTGCGTATCATTGTCTACTGATTGTCTCAGGTCTCTCATTTCGAACAGTCTGCAGACACGGTATTTGTCTAAAGAACCAAGATCGCTGGACATTGTCTCATAGTGTGGACTAGGCCTTAGGCGATGTTACTAAAAAGACTTAAAATAGTAATAAATAATAAAATTCATCTGAAAATGGGAGCATACTGTGTACTCGAATTATGACAGTAAATAGCACCACATATAGGCTAGTCTACATGCTATTTAAGAATAGTCTGTATGATATCCATATCTAGGCTATATATATATCTACGCATTAAGTGACAAATAAATACTACTCGCTCATTAATCGTAGTAGTCTATCTTTAAAACGGCAATAGCTAAAAATCTAAATTTTGAATCGAGGTTGGTTCACATAGTAAGTGCTCATTTAAATCGACCTATCGAAAATGGGCTGGATCTAATTATCCGATTGACCCTTAACTGGTACGACACCTCTTTCACACGTAAATGGTAAAATGGGTGAATTTTCACCCATAAGATAGGAAAATTTAATTTTAGTGGGAAAAATTTAATGCAAATTCTCTTAAATACAAATTAAACTTCATTGGGATTATAGTCAATGTCATCTGACTCAGATCCAGCCAAAACATAATTTTCAACATTATCTGCTTCATAAACATCTTCTTCCTCAGAACCGCTATCTTCACTATCCCAGTCATCAAATGTTGCATCTAATATTACTCCTTCACCTTCACTTCAGGTCCATCAACAATAAATGGATCCATAATTGATCATAAATTAGTTTCATGAGGCCACATACAAACTGCCCAACTTTTTTTGGGTCATTTCTAATATACAAACTGACCAACAAGGTACAGGTATAAAAACAAGGGACTGGCCAGGGTGTCGGCGACATACAAACTGCCCAACTGACACAGGTATGGGATATTTCCCTCCGAATTCCCTCATACTAATAAATAGTTTATATTAGATAATAACTAGTAGACCCACTTCGTTTGCATACATTGTTTAGACATACAAAATAATACAGTTAATTTATGAAGAAAGTTGAAACAGCCAGTATATTTGTGTTTTTATTTATCTGTTATTCTTATCTAATAGGAACCGTTCCATGCTTACTCGAACTTATCTGATAGTAACCGTTGCGTGCTTATATGCGCTTATCTAATAGTAACCGTTGCGTGTATTCGTGTATTTATTTATCTGTTATTCTTATCTAATATTTAACCTAACCTAACCTAACCTAACCTTACCTAACATAACCTAACCTAACCAACTCAACCTAACCTATTAGATAAACACGCAACGGTTCCTATTAGATAAGAGTAACAGATAAATAAATACACGAATATACTGGCTGTTTCAACTTGGTTCATAAATTATCTGTATTATTTTGTACGTCTAAACAATGTATGCAAATGAAGTGGGTCTACTAGTATTGGTATGAGGGAATTCGGAGGGAAATATCCCGTACCTGTGTCAGGTAGAAAAGTTGGGCAGTTTGTATGTCGCCGACACAGTTTGTATATTAGAAATGACCCAAAAAAAGTTGGGCAGTTTGTACGTCGCCGTTTCATGATATAGTAAACTCTAATAACACTAAGCAAAAAAAAAAACAAAAAAAAAAAAAAAAAAGGGGAAAAAAAATAATGGTACAATGGGTGAAATTTCACCCAAGCTAGTTCAAAATGGCGACTTTATGAACAATTTTAACTTACTAATAGCATTGGCAGGTATATACTGACTAGTAAGAGGCACTACTAGAAAGACAAAGTAGTACGCAGGTTTACCCACCCACAGTAGGAAAACAAAAATTCCCTTGGGTGAATTTTCACCCATGTTACCAGTTAAGGGTTAAAAAATCATTAAACCATTAAATCATCGAAATTGCTATTATTATGTTTCCTCATCCAGTGGCGGTTTCAGACTTTGTGGGGCCCAGGTGCTCTTTTACTGGAGGGTCTGGGTAGGAAATTTTTGAAAATTACATGCTCTTAACTCACTTTTTACGCTGTTATCAGCTCATATCAAACGTACACAGTTTCCATGATTTTATAGGAAAATACTTCCTTTGTCAGGCCCAATTAATACAAACTCAACACATACTAAAATAAAAGAGAAATATTGTTTTATAGTCTAAAAACAACTCTACAGGTCACACAAACAAAAATTATAAAGTTACGTACATTATAGAACAGATACTATTGTGAAACAGAACTGATGTAATAAAACCAAACCAGCATAGTATTGAAAAATAAACAGTGTTAGAGAAATAAGCACATAAAAACAATATTGAAGCCGTAAATAGTAGGCCTACATATAGTATTATGTAAAAAAACCAATAAAAGTAAAGAGAAAAACATATGAAAATAGAAAAAAGCAATTGTGTTGGCTTACACTTCCAGGGACTATTGAAGTCGACTGTCACTTAAACAGATATTTTAAGTTTCATTGGGGTTAAAAAATACAAAATTTTCAGTAAGTGCAAGTCATTGATGCGGGGTCCCTGGAAGGCGAGACCTGGTCGCCCGGTTCGCCCGTACCTGGAACCGCCACTGATCCTCAATGCGGGGGTTTTAGCCTAGAAGTAGAATTAAAAAACGTTTCAAGTTAGGAAAATTCAATAGAATTTAACTAAACAAATTAAAGGGATCGTTAATGAAAAGTTTTGATCTATAAAAATATAAAAACATAAAATTTTACAAAATTCACAACAAAGATCAAAATAAAATTATTATAAAATAGTTAAACTTAATACTATGCAGTTCATATCAACTATAAACCATTTGATTATAAAAGGGAATACATTAATAACTTGTATAAACCTAGCCTGACCTGGTTATTTAAGGTTAGGTTAGGTTAGCCTGTATCGGTATGAATTATCCTTATATATTATTTTTCAAAGGTGTTTTTTTGTGGCAATGCCATACCCAGCAGACCTGGATTACCCATAAGGCCAACCTAGGCCATAGCCTAGTGCGCAGGCTTATGGGGGGCGCAGATAGCAAGGAAAAACGAAAACTTTGGTAGGGCCTACTTCTAGTCGAGCGGGATTAAGGAGCAACCAGGTTGCACTGGCCTTGAAAGAGAGAGGGGGTGTTAAAAAGAGTCAATCAGGGCCTTGTCCAAAGCCAGAAAGAAGAAATCTTAAAACTATATGATTGTCATTAGTAAATACATAGACAGCGTTGTTTACTTAGTAGGCCTGGTGTGTTTTATTTTTCAACATGCTTTCTTTTTAGTCATCAGTCAATATCTCAAGGCCATAGCTAGGGGGGGGGGGGGGAAAACCAACCCAAAATCACAAAATTTAGTAGTAAAAATTAATACTAGGTTTAAAAAGTGCAAATTAAATTATAAAATAGACAACACAACGGAGGATCCAGCAACATATTTTACATCATTGTACATTGCATGCATACTGATATTTAGATTTGCTGGATTAAACTACAACGTACAATACACAATACGGATGGAGTAGGTACGTTCTTTCTGATATGTACCATCTGTAATAGGTCCCTCAGGCGCTTCCAATATATAAATATTTCTTAAAGTTGGTACATGTTAATAGTAGCAGAGCGTGGTTCTTTCCTAAAAAAGATACCATAAAAATTCATGTCAATGGTATCAGAGCTGGTGGTTTTTTTTTTTTTAAACTCGGTCACGCTAAAGTAAAATAAAATGAACGTCAAGCACTGCGACTTGCCTGTCTTTCATCACAACCGACATACTTCAAAACAGACTCACAATTTTGATAGAACCTTATTTTTTTATTTTGTAATTCGCAACTTTAACTTGGACAAGCAAGGAAACAAAAAAAAAATCTTTTTTTTATATAAACAAAAAATACAAAAAAACCTTAAAATTTTAAATAAAACTTTCTTGCTCGTTTGACCTGCGTTCGAAATTTTCATACATACTCACCTTGCTGCTTGTTATTTTTTGTATTATTTAATTGAGCGGGAAAGGGGAATCTGGAAGTCCTAATAAAAGACAAAAAAAAAAAAAAAAAAAAAATAAAAAAACCAAAAAAACTCTATAAAATCAATATAATACAAAAAAAATCATAAAATCTCTTTTCTTGGGACTGCCAATATTTCTTTGCCCTTGCACAATTTTATATTAAATTTTTCTAGTTTCCAAATTATTTTTATTTTGTTTTTTTTTAATTATTCCTAAAATGTAGAATAGCCCATCAAGCTTTTGATTTAATAGGTCTTGCAAGCTGTTGGGGTTGTCAAATTTTGTAAAGTGGCCCACTGGATTAAAATTTTTAGTTATTAGTAAATTCTCAAACAATGGGAGATTTAATTGAATTAGTAAAAGTTTTTGAAGAGTCAGAGACAGGGATGAAAAGTGGTGCATATAGTAAGTTTTGTTACATTGTTTTGTTTTTTCTTTCTTTGCTGATTGCATAAAGATGCTTATGTAAAATTTTGTTTGAGCGCTTATCGCTGCAATTATATTTAATAATGTAACTTGTGTTTATTTTTAATTACTTTTTGTGTGGATTATTTTTTGTGGATGGTTTTTGGCTGGACTTATGTGGGTCTGATTTTAATGCGGCTTCCTTGATTTGTTTTTTTTTTTTTTGGTATTGTATAACCTTAGTGGTTTTGTTAGTTAGGGTTTTCCATTATCGTGTGATAATGATGTGTTAGGGATTTTTAATCAGGTTGCCGTTTATTGAAGTATAGTGTTTTCTTAGTGTAGCCAGAAACAATCCACTGTCATGAGACATATTATATAATTTTTTTTAGGGATTTTGTATTTATTTTTGTTGACGTTATCTTTGCAACATTTAAATTCATTCAAAAAAAAACTTAGGACTTTGCATATCATAAATAAATTGAAATATAATTTTTTTTTATAAACCTTTTATTTTAGCCTTCAGCGAAATTTTCCAAATTTATATATTGATCACTTTTCAATTCTTAAATTCATTTGTAGAGTCTGACTTTGAAAATAAGTACTTATTTTAGAGTCGTTACTTTTGAGTAGGTATTCAGGTAAGATAACTGACTCTTGCCAAACGTGCTAGGTGAAGGAAGGCTGGAAACATTAGTCTCCAGTTATTCTACTAGGTTCGCACGTGCTCGTAGTAGCTTCCCTTGTTGCCAACCTAGAAGTAGAGAGCAGTTCGTCTGCCCCTCCTTCATTTTGAAAGAGCACACCTTCGGGTTTCAGATGTGTCTCTGTCCCTTTCACCTAAGTTATAGGCGCATGTTGGTCCCCTCCCCGCATGCGACCTTTTACAGTTAGTTTTATAGCCTAGCCTAGCATGTGAGTCCTTTATCTCATCATCCACCTTACTCGAAATTTTTAACACACTTTGCTTTCCTAAGTTATAATTTTTGTTTACACTTTCATTGGATATTTTATTTTTAATTTTGTTGTAGCTTCGTAAATAAGTAAATTCTTTGTTTGCAAGTAACGTGATTTTTTTGTAGAGTAAAAATTTTTTTTAGGACGAGATAATTTTTGTTGTTTTGTAGCCAGTTTTGGACATTTTTTTTTTAACATCCAAATTATTTTTTTAAATCTCATTGTAGGTCCATTTGTTGCTGACAACATGATTTGTCCTGAATGACATTGTTTTTCATGTTTTACTCATATTTCTAATTTTTTTTACTCTGACTCCGTCTTTTGCGGGGGGAGAGGTGTAGCGTTTTTAATAAGCCGGCGTAATTACAAAACACTCTTTTTTCAAACATCCTAAATTAATAATATAAATATCTAATAATAAATAATTCAGTTTTCCATAACTAATATCCTTTTGATAAATCGTTCTTCTAAAGCGTAGCCTCACTCGATCTCCCGGATCGATTACAATCTAATCTATACAAATACAGCTGACTGACATAACGGCATAGCCAAGCGATAACGAAATCCTCAATTGACTGGCTAACAAAGATCCTGCAACGCCATTCAACTCTAAACGCTACGACTGGACTGAACGTCTAACAACTTGTCTAAAAACCATGCGGTTTTTAAATTATAATTAAATGTGAAATAATACCACCGCAAATGTCTCTGTGTAGTTAAGTGTTAGTTTTTGTGTAAAAGTGATTCGGTCTATACTAGCTTAACTATGTTATACATTTAAAACACTAAACGTCAACGTACTTGCTTCAAACTCCGACCAGGATGCTTAAGTAATCGTTATTCGCTAAATCCAGGTACAAATCTTTGCTCTATCCAGGTTTAAATAAAAATTTATGTTAATTATTACAAACTGAGTTAACTATACATTAGAGCGTTGAAAATCCGAACTAATTGGGACCGAGGGGGGTTCGGATTATCAATTTGTTCGGATTTTTGAAAACAACCAAGAAAAAGCCATTTAGGCTAAAATATATGCCATTTAATCGATTAAAGTGGTTAAACAGTACAAGAGGTAATGTAATTACAATACAGTATGTAAGACTACTTACATATTATGATTTAGAAGAACCTGCACGTACACAGTAGGGCCAACATGATTACACATGTAACTCTCAATTACAGTACAGTAAATAATTAAAAGTTCACTTGTACATTGTAGTTAACACAAACGAAAAATAAAAAAAAAATACTGTATGTTCGAGACATTGTTATAATGATTACACAAAGAGAAATGAATGAACTTTCTGTATGTTTACTTCTAGCGCTAAAGCAGCTTATAAGCGTGACAGTGAAAATACTGACAGCCAGTCTGCTGTGAGGGCTTGTGAGAGCAGGTATCAAGAAGTGTTTAAAAATAGATAATAATGTCAAACTGCCATGAAGATTTTGTGAAATTTTTAACGACGCAATAATTGGAATTTACGAAAATGAAAACAAAATTTTTGCAGGGGTTGCCTCAGAACGCGTTAGGATTTTTGACATTTCGGATTATTGACGTTTGGAATTATCGACGCTCTACTGTATTATCTTTGTCTGAATTAATTCTAAACATCTGCTACGTAAATTTGGTCTTTGAATCATTTCAATTTGTCTAAGTATTTTTTAAATATATTTGTACAGCTTAAATAATTCTTATAAAAGGTTAATACCGATTAACTAAATGAAATCATTTAAAATGATTAACTATTATTTTTCTAACAGCCTATTGTTAACAGCCATTTAAAATATTTTACAGTCTAAAATTGTGCTTATAGTCATAATTAAAATCTTTCATTTACAGTAAATTAAATGTTAAAATAGCCAAGATAATCAGTTTAACCCATATATGCCGAGAGATCATTGACAATGACAATATGTTAAACGTCGTGTGTCCTTATAAAAGGACGGTAAACTGACCTTACTGAATTTTGATATAAAAGGGTTATTTGTTGAGGATATTAATAGGTTGGCAACCCTTTGTGCATTCCATGAAGCCTAGAGAACATAACCATGCCATCAGTTTCTGTTCTATATTGCGTGTGATTGCTTTACATACCGTTTTAAAAGTGTCTTGTTGTTGCACGAAAAAATTGAACACGTCGACATACAGTTGCAACGGTAAGTACTTTTATATTTTTCAAGATTATTATAAATAGTTTATCATTTAAGTTTTAAAAAGGTTTACGTTTTAATTTATAAAAGTTTCATCACTTTTTTTCTATTGCTACTCCCAGGATATTATCATAAACAGACGAGTCCTTTTCGAAGGACTCTCGGCATTTGGGTGACTTTTCTTTATAAAGGCAATGTTTCGTTATTTGATTTATCATAACCTATCATTGTTTTCAATTGGTTTTTTATCTAATGATTTTTAATGCGTTTTATATATCTTCAAAAAATTGTATTATTAATAAAAACACAAATACAGCAGTTTTAAACTCATAAATTTGAACAATGTTTTTCTTTAACCCTAGAACCGGCGGTTTTAACGAAAATGGATTTTTTGGCGTGTGCAAGCATTTTTTCAAACATTCACCAAAAATAGTAAATGAACCCCAATCCAAAAGTGTTTAATAGCTTTTTTTATAGAAAGGTTCAAAGAATTTATATATGCCAGTAAAAAAAATTATAGATGTAAAATTTACAAAGTTATTAGCTCAAGAAACAAAAAATGTTCAGTTACGAAAAATAAAAGTTCAACTTTAGTTCTACATAAGAAGTAGTAAACATTTTTTTAAATTTTTTCCATAAATGAAAAAAAGTTTTGTAATTTAGTTCTAAATAGAACTGTATAAAAACATTTATCAATTTCAAATATCTTATTTTGATTACACCAGTTTTTATGTTCCAACTACAAAGGTGCTAACAAAAGTAGGCCTGGATTAAAACGTAATTTAGGAATATTTTATCTGACCAAAAATGAAATATTATTATAACAAAGTGTAGAGAATAAATCAAAGAAAAGAACGATATAATTGTCTTTTCTTAGTTCACTAAAGTGTTTGAAATATCTTTAGTTGAATAAAAAACTTTAAACCGGTTCTAGGGTTAAAAAGATTTATTTTCTCAAATATACCTATTGATATATTTTTTTATTATTCAGTTTTACGACAGAATTTTCAGGGTTAATGAATAAGAATAATGTTATTCATAATTGTAATATTTTCCATTGTCTTTTCTATTCTTACAGTGGTTTGACTTTAGATGATCTTCTCCACATTCTAGAAAATGATGACGCAATATTTATTGACGATATAAATGAAATCAATATTGCAATCATGCCTCCTTCCAACAATGGCAATGCAACAGACGAGGATTCGGGAGATGAAGCCGATGTTCTAATAAATAATCTTCCTGGCAGCCAACTCCGAGAAGAAGCTGAACTTGCCATTCATAGTGACATTTTTGATAATCTAGCGGTCGATAATTTGTGTATGGAAGATGAAAGAGTGCCTGGTAATGACGAAGAAGTAAGTGTCTGTGATAACCAAGATGACATCGTCTCATTCATTCATTCATTCATTCATATGTGGGCGGTCCAAACACCTAATGCACTTCAGTCTCATGGGCTTTTTGCGTTCCCACCTTAAACTATGTGAAGACCCCTAGTTGTCCTTGTCAAGATCTATAAGCTCGATGAACCTAGAGATCTTTTTGACAATGTTCTCCTGGGGGATGGTTTGGCCTTTGGTCAGTTTCCCAAAGATTTCGTAGCTTACCTGTTCAAGTCTCTCACCTCAAAAATCAGTTGTTCACCAGTTTCCTCCTGCAGACCACACTTTCTGCATTTAGGATCTCCGGTGAATATGCCCATCCTTAGCATATGTTTCCTAAGATGGCCGTGTCCTGTAATTAGGGCTACTACCTTCTTTATACTACACCTGCTCAATGTTAGGATGTCAGATGCAGTCTGCCTAGATGGACCTAAAAGTGAAAGCTTGCTCATCCTCAAACCTGTGATGCCCTTCCACCTTGTTCCATGTTCTAGTTTTGCCCATTCGGCTACAGCCTGCATGGCTGTTGCCTTTGCTATCCCACAGAACGGTTCAGGTCCTATGAATTCAGACGCTGACGCCTTGTTTGCCAGCTTGTCTGCACACTCGTTCCCATCTATTCCAACGTGCCCTGGAACCCAGCAGAGTGTGACCTGCTAGATGAATTATGGATTTGACGCATTCCCAGACCAGCTTAGACCTGAACTCAAATGAACTCAGAGCTTTCAAAGCCGCCTGGCTGTCTGAATAAATACAGATTTCTTTATTGATGTGTCCGAGACTGATGTTCTCCCAGGCACATTCTAATAAAGCAACTACCTCTGTTTGGAATACTGTTGGGTAGATCCCCATAGGAAGGACACATTCCTGCCCTGGATCCCCACCACATATTCCTGTTCCAGACTTACCTTTAGTTTTTGAGCCGTCCGTATACCATTCAAGCTCAAACTTCGGGAGGGGTCTCTTTCCATCCAACCATTCCTCTCGACTGGGTATTACCACTCTGAACGGCTTTTGGAAGGAGTATTGTACTTTCATGTGGTCTGAGATCATGTCCAATGTCCCGTCTCTAGCAACCAATGTTTTTATTCTAGAATGTCCCAGATTCCTTGGGTTTCGTATCCAGAGTTCTTCACATTGAAGGCGATGCGCACTCTTCCTAGCTACTACCTTTACAAAGAGGTCCAGTGGAAGAATGTTGAGACAACAGTCCAGAGTCGCTCCAGGGGTGCTACTGATAGCTCCTGTGATGGCCAGACAGGCCAGGCGTTGAATCCTCGCCAGCCCCGCCACCACACCCTGTACCTCTGTTCTAGTCCACCACACAATGGCGCCATACGTCATGGCGGGTCTCACCACAGAGATATAAAACCAATGCATAAGCTTTGGCTTCAGTCCCCATGTCCGCCCCACCATACGCCTGCTCGCCATCAGTGTCCACTTACCTCTATCAATCACTCGATTGAGTTGCGCATTGAAGTTCAACCTCTGGTCCAAGATTACACCCAGATACTTAACCTCCATTGCTATAGCAATCCCACTTCCTCGAAGGATTAGTGGCCCAAAGCTCTCCAGTTTCCTTCCCCTGGTGAATGGGATTACCTGCGTCTTCTTTGGACTGACACTTAGTCCTGTCTCACCGCACCACTTCTCCACAGTTCCAAGCGCCATTCCCAGTATTTCTGCTACAGTAGGTACAAACTTACCTACAAGTATGACAACATCATCCGCATAGGCTTGCGCATACACTCCTGTGTTGTTGAGTTTTATGAGAAGGTCATCGACCACGAGATTCCAGAGAAGGGGGGCGAGAACTCCTCCCTGAGGGCAGCCTCGGGTCACACTTACCTTCACAGTTTCACCATACAGAGAGGACTCCACGACCCTGCCCTGGAGCATGGCACCAATCCACCTGCAAACCAGGTCCTCTACCCCACGCCCCCTGGCAGCGCCGATCATCGACTCCGTAGTGGTATTGTCAAAAGCCCCTTCAATGTCTAGGAAAGCACCAAATGCTACCTCCTTGCACTCAATGGCTCCTTCTATTCTGCTCACAAGGTGATGCAGTGCAGATTCACAGGACTTACCTGGGATATAAGCATGCTGATTGGCATGCAATGGGCGTTCTACATGTGTCCCATCACATATGTGCCTATGTATTATTTTCTCCAATACTTTCAGCAGGACAGATGTTAGGCCAAAACGACTTAGGGTCGGTGTAACTTACCTTTCCTGGTTTCGGTATGAACACAACCCTGGTCATCCTCCAGGATCGTGGAATATAACCAGTAGCTAAGCTCGCCCTGTACAACTTACAGAGCAGTGTTACCAAGTTCTTTACATTTTTCTGAAGACAGACGGGTCTGATCCCGTCTCCTCCAGGAGATTTGAACGGATCAAATGTACCTATAGCCCATTTAATTCGTTCATGTGTCACTGTCCGACTGGCTAGCTTCCAGTCGTAAGTTTTAGCAGCGGGTCCGGCACAATTATTTTGTAAAAGTGCCCCCCCACTACCATCCACTATTGCACATCCTGGAAAGTGTGCTCCAAGGAGTTCCCCTAACACCTCTTTCGGGTCTGCAATAGTCTCTCCGGTCACCCTCTTAATAATGACGCCAACCGGAGATACCGGGTCCTTGGCTAAAAGTTTATATATCCTGGAAGTTTCTTGCACACCCTCCATCTCCATGCAGAACTTCCTCCAGGAGTCCCTCTTAGCCTTCCTTACTTTCCTGCTATACTGAGATAGCAGGTTATGATAGGCGTCCCAGCATTTGCATCTCTTCACAACCTTGAAGAGATTTCTTACCTTCTTTCTCATGACAGTCAGCTCATGGGTCCACCACCCAGCTCCCACTGTTTTGACCCGTGTCAAAGGACAGTGCCTCTCATAGGAGCTGACAATAGCTTCCCCAAGTCTATCTGACAGGTTCTCCAGATCCTCTGTGTTCTGGATCTTACCTGTCATAAACCTCGTCTTCTCATCGAGATCATGTTTGTAGGATTCCCAGTCCGTCCTCCTTGGATTCCTGTATGTTTGGCATTCCAGCTTCAGTTCACCTATCCTGAAACAAATATGCCTGTGATCTGACAAGGATGGCTCAGTTGATACATGCCAATTGTGTATCCTCCTGGCCACCCTTGCAGTACACAGAGTGAGGTCAATAACCTCCCTCCTGACCCTATTTACAAAAGTTGGTTCATTACCTTGGTTAATAATTGTTAGATTATTTGAGATAATGTAATCCAATAATAACTCACCCCTCTTATTGTTGTTTGTACTCCACCACACCATATTATGTGCGTTGGAGTCACATCCCAGGATGAGGTCTGATTTCATCCTGTCAGCATATGCCACGAGGTCCTGGATGCCTCTTGGTAGTTGTGCTCTGCCATCATCATAGGGGAGGTACACCGATGACAACAGCAGAGGTTTCCCCAGATCCTCCATGGCAAGTCTCACCACAGTCACGTCTCTGGAACAGTGTTCTAGAACAGGTACATAGCTTAGTCTCTTATTCACTAATATGCATGCTCTAGGTCCAATATCACATTTAGCATATACTATTCTGCCTCCTGTGTTTCCCAGTCCTGACACTCTACCCTGTCTGATCCAGGGCTCCTGTATCAGGACCGCATCCAGCCTCCCTTCAGCAAATCTCCTACACAGCACCGCTGACATCGTCTCAGTACCTACGAAATCTTATCAATGGGAATCTGGAGATTTAGAAAGTATGTACCCCATGTGGCCTAAGATGTTTACAGTCGACAATAAACTTCCTCCTCCAATTACATTATTTGAAAGATTTATCGATGAAGATATAATTGAGTTACTTGTGACATACAGTAATCGTTACGCCGCACAATTCAAAAATAAACTTGATAATATTTCAAATGAAGAGATGAAAGTTTTCATTGGGATATTACTAGTAAGTGGGTATAATTCTCTACCAAGAAGAAGAATGTATTGGGAAAATTCTCCGGATTGCTATAATGAACTGGTTGCCACAAGCATCACCAGAGACAGATTTGAATTTATAATGACAAGTCTCCACTGTTGTGACAATTTAAATCTAAACAAAAGTGATCGTTTTGCTAAAGTAACACCCTTATTTGAACGTTTAAACAAAAATTGTATTGATAATATTCCACACGAGGAGAACCATAGTATTGATGAAGCAATGGTTCCATACTATGGTCGACATAGTTGCAAGTAGTTTAGTCGTGGTAAACCTATACGATATGGGTACAAACTCTGGGTAGGTGCAACTGCTACTGGTTACGTTGTTTGGATGCAGCCATACCAAGGAAAATCGTCAGTGGTATCTACAAAATACAAACATTTTGGGTTGGGCCCTTCAGTAGTGCTGATGTATGCAGATATTTTAAAATCCTTGGGAGATTTTCCGTACCACCTAATATTTGACAATTTTTTTACAACACTTCCACTACTTGTTGAACTAAATAATAAAGGGTTTAGAGGAACTGGGACGATTCGTGAAAATAGACTATTTAAGTGTCCGTTAATTGACAAAAACAGTATGAAGAAGAAAGAAAGAGGATATTTTGAGTATATGGTAACCCACAATAAAACGATAGTTGTTGCAAAGTGGAATGACAACAGCATTGTGTCTGTTGCCTCAAATTCGGTACCAGTTTTTCCTGTTCACCAAGCTTCTCGATATTCGCGAACAGAAAAAAAAAATTGTAAACATACAGCAACCACATCCAATCAAGATTAATAATAAATTTATGGGTGGCGTGGACAGAAGCAATCAGAATATTGGAAATTATAGAATTTCGATTAGTTAAAAAAAATGGTATTTTCCCATTGTCTCCCATATCATTCATGTAGCAGAACAAAATGCGTGGCAACTTCATCGAAAACTTGGTGGTAAACTGGATCAATTAACTTTCCGAAGACAAGTTGCAACTATGTTAATTGAGACCAACAAGAACCGTACCGACAATCGTAAGAGATCAAGACCTTCTACAGCTTCATCGAAAGATGTTCGCTTCGATCGAATTGATCATTTAATAATTTCCCAAGAAAAACAAACACGATGTCGTCTGTGTCACAAAAAAGTCAGCACAAAATGTAAAAAATGCAATGCAGCTCTACATGTTGGTTGTTTTGAACCCTTCCACAGCAATGTTGAATAAAAACATTTTTAATTATTTTTAAAGTATTTATATTTTACTATATAAAAACATTTTTTTTTAATTTGTTTGAATTATTTTAAATGTTATTTGGAAAAAAACTATACACATACTTTATTATATTTTTATAATATTGTATTTTTCTTGCTATCTGATTTTACATTGCATTGTTAGATATTTTAGATTCAAATATTATGAATAAAATAAAAAATATTTCTGTTTTTATAGCTAAACAACACAAGTTTGTATAAATCACATAAGTTCTTAAATGTTCATATATAGGCCTAGTGTCCTTTTAAAAGGACACACCAAAACTACATTATAAAATTTAAAAATCAATAGATAATAACTTTTTTTGTGAAAAGAGTTGTATCGTTAACAAAAATTAAGAAAGTACTATAGTTTTTCTTACAATTATTTTTCTCGTCATTTGGGGTATATAAAAAACCTGTACTTTTAAAAGGACACCAGGTTCATATGGGCCTAGGTTTATCTCTGCCTAGCCAGAAGTTTTACATAATTTACCTATTGCAAAATGTCTTTAAAGTTATTGCAAATTGCTGTGTAGACATGATTTTTCTTGCAACCTATAGGTTTTGTAATGACTTGTATAAAATTGTAATCATGCTTTATGTCCGGCAGTTTCAACTGGTCGAAGTATACACCCAGTATTTTGGTTCAACCACCAGTCTTCAAAATTGACACAAGTCTACTGATTCAAAAAAAAAAAAAAATAAAGAACTGTGCAAGTGCTATATTTAATAGGGTTTAAAATAAAATAAATAAAAGGTCGAACAAAGGAACCACAGAACTTCTATATAAACTCAAACTGGCTATAAAATAAATAAAAAATGTTTAATTATGTGTTAAAGGCTGTTAATTGTATTTTTTTAATTAATTGGATGGGATAGCATGCATTTTTGGACCTTACAACCCCAAAATTCAAATTAAATTTCAAAATTTAAATTGTTTTTTTTTATTTTTTATTTATTACATGAGAGACGTCTCAAAATTAAACTCCATTACTTTTATTATTTAATTTTGCTTAGTATTAAGGTTGGCCAACGAAATAAAAGTTATTAGAAAAACCAAGGTAAATGTATTTAATTTTGTAACTTTGTAGAATAGTTAAAACATTCAATTATAATCTGTACTGTTGTAAATGCAACAAACTGTATCTTTGATTTTGATTATAAATAGGGAGGGTTTTTAAAATTTTACTTTTTGGGGACTGATTTTTTTTGGAACTTAACTAAATCAATATTGTAAATGTAAATTTTCTTTAACATCTTTCTTATTTTTGTACATATGGGCATATAAATTTTTGTTGGTTTTCTTTTAAGGGTTTTTAAATAAATATTAAATATTTTCTTTTGAAATATTTCTTTTAATAAACTACAAATCTGATATAAATTTTTTAGTTATTTTCTCCTGTGAATAGTTTACTCAGTTTATTTGGTCTTGGATTAACTATAAGGTAAGAGCAATTGGTTTAATTTTAAATTGATATTTCTTTCTGACATGTACCGTCTGTAATACTGTAGGTCCCCCACGTGATATATAAATATTTCTTAAAGTTGGTACAAGCTTGATCTTATCTATTAAATAAGAAAACTATGAAGGGTTAACAAAAATACTTTACTCTGACAAACGGGGGTTGGCGTACGAAGCACGCAATGCATTGTGTATTGAGAGTACTCCCAATACGGGGGTTGGCGTGCGAAGCCTGCAATGCTCTGCGTATTGAAAATTCTTCCAATACGAGGGTTGGCGTGCGAAGCACGAAATGCATTGTGTATTGATAACACTAACAATATGGGGGTTGGCGTGCAATGCACTGTGCGTCGGCCACTTCTCTTAGTGTTCAGTGTCAAATGCTCACATGTGCGTCCTTAGCCATGATCGTGTTAAAAGGGTTTAAATTCAAATCACCGGTCCTGACCCCAATGCCCCGATTAGCTTTCCTGCTACGGCCTTGCAATATCTGTTTACTACACATTACAAGTATTGGCTTTTCATACATTTTGGCATTTCAATTGCTGTTATTGTGTGATTGATACACATTTTTTCTAAGAAAATAGTTAAAAATGCATTCTAAAGGGCTAAAAATAAAACTGTGTTAATGGCTCAAATAGCGCCCAGGGAATCTCTAAAACATTAGTTTTACAGTTAAATATAAAAAAACAATTCCATATCCACGGAAGGTGGCGTAATTTAGAACTTTGGCCTACGGCATAAATCGCTGCTAATCGGGCCTGGCCATACCTCCCTTAATTCTTCATCAAAATTAATGATTCAAACATCATTTTAAACTTTATTTTCCCCAAAATTGTTGAAAAATAGACAAAAAGCTTAAAATTTATGTTTTCGTTAAAAAAATGTATTAAACAACTTTCATATGAAAGTTCATATGCTTTCTAATGAAAGGCACCATCTATTAACAATTTGTTTAACTAACATGAAAGCTGTTAGTTAGATTTTTTTCATTCAATATGCAAGTGTAATCTATCACTATCACGCAAATCAATCAAATTAAACCAACGTAAATAAATAAACGTAATTTACTTAAATCAGTATTAAAGTATTTACCAAATATTAAATCAGGTAAGTAGGCCAACTAGTAACTTGCAAAATATTCGCACATGTCAGCTAGGGTTGTGCGTTTAAGACTTACAAACGTATGTTAAATTAGCTATTGAAATAAAATGTGCTAAGTTAAAGCT
Organism: Philaenus spumarius; assembly: GCA_018207615.1. Classification (NCBI taxonomy): domain Eukaryota; kingdom Metazoa; phylum Arthropoda; class Insecta; order Hemiptera; family Aphrophoridae; genus Philaenus; species Philaenus spumarius. Next base: position 58,179 of record JAGFPH010006581.1, read on the forward strand.
TCATTTTATTCCAAAAAGGAAAGGTAAAGAAATTAAGGCTGGCTCCCCAATAATACAATTTTCAAACTCTATATAATATAGTCCATAGGCTGGTTAACTTATTTAACAATAAAATACCTAATGAAAAGCCAACACTTTTGGTTCTTTACCAAATAATATTGCCGATATAGTTTTACAAATTAATAAACAAAGACATGAGCAGTTTATAGTAAGCGTAGTACCAAACCAAATATCAGTTGACATCTAAGTAAAACTTTTTATCTAAATTATAGGTTAGGATACTTTAAATTATATCATGAGCTGAGAGAGCAGGGCTTTGCAAGCCCTAGTACCATGGGCGCTGGGTGCCTATTCCTATGGGCAGAGGAGGGCCATGGCCCCCCTAGCTCCCAAGGAAAGGAAAATATGTATATTATTAATTATAGTCAGGAATTTTTCTTTAAAGAGATTAGCACTAAAATATGTTTTAAATGTTATGTGCCGTTTGATTTTACATATACTTATTTTATTTTTTACAAGAGTTCAAGCATGAGCTGCTGGGTCACTACTTGGTGCGGCCTCTAGGAGTGTCATATGTCTTTGTGTATTCTCTGACGGCAGCATTGAGTCTGTGTGGGTTAATACTTCACCTGTACAGCCAAACTGGCTTCCCAAATTTTAAAAGTTTTCTTGGGGAGGTGAAAAATAACCCTGCACTCCTTTTGCTGAAGAAATTAACACGCTCACCGCTACGCAAATTTCATATTTCTTACGCTAGGAGCTGACCTTTTATGTTTTATATTTATAGTCTAAATGGTCTAAATGAGTAGAAATTACTTTAATTTTTATTTCTGAACCTTTCTACGTAATAATCACTAATATTTTAAAGCGGACGCACATTTGCGTCCAAAGCATATAGAGGCTTAAAATTGGCGTGCGAAGCACGAAATGCATTGTGTGTTGAAAATACTCCCAATATGGAGGTTGGCGTGCAATGCACTGTGCGTCGGCCATTTCTCATAGTGTTCAGTGTCAAGCTCACATGTGCGTCCTTAGTAGTAAACGTGTTAAGCCCTATACCCAGGTCTAGCACCCCCCCCTAGAAAATATTATGTGGGCGCCCCCATGCCTAGTACCCTAGTTATATATATGTATATAAGCCAAATACTACTTTCAGACTAACCCATCCATCACAGTGTCTCTAGACCAGCAATATAGAGAGCTAAAATGAAGGTTTAGGTTATTAGTAGATGCTCACTCACAGAGAGTATATTAAAATCAAAATACTGCAAGTGGGTTAAATACATATTTTTGCTTTCTAAAAGTCAATACATCCAAGGTACCAATGAAAATTATTTCTGGTTTTGTATTTTATGTGTTTTGGTACATTCTAAATTGAATAAAGCATGTCTGAAATAGACAGGAGGAAGTGTTTTCGATATATCATGATTTTTTCAACTATCCAGAGGTAGATAACCAACTTGTTTTTATCTGCAAAAAAATACACATTTATCATATTTAAAAAGTCAGGAACTTGTAGTGAAATTCTGGGTGTTAACCAAAATTCATACAGACCAATTATATGTAGCTTTTGTAGTAAACGGTGTCATTAACTATACTATACAAATTTATAAATCCATTTATGTTCCAAAACCCAAGTTGAAATCCTACTAAATTTCTCATCTGGTTCCACTGAAGCCACTCGGATACATGCTATTGTTTCCACTTCTTTTTTCCACTTTCACTTATCCAGAAGACTTACAAATACAAACCTAGGAAAAAGCAAGGTACCGAAGTTTTGTCAAATCTACAACAAACAGCAAATACAACTCATTTTAATTACGCTACCAATTTATCAGTTTATGTTTGAAGTTGATTCCTCAATCATTTTTATATGAATTTGACACCTTCTACCGAGCAAAACATTATTTTGTTTGCATTTTGGCATATTTGTGTCTCCTTAAATTCCAAGGTTATTCTAAATATAAATTGTGTCAGCCAAGCTACCGTCTTTAAACAATGTAGGGATATTGTGTTTTATATCTGAGAAACTTCATGAGTAATTTATCACAAAAACTGTTTGATGGATAGTGAAGCCAGTGTACCCTGATTTTACAAACAAGGGGGGGGGGGTATACATTTTGTATATAAATGTAGTTCAGATTGCGGATCAGATGAAAAATCCACATCCAGATTGTTTAGTCCTGACACCTTCATTATAAAATTTGTATTTCTTAGAGTAAATCACACAGTGATAGTAAATAAATGTAGAGAAAAAAATGATGAATTTTGAAGCAATGCTTAGTAAGTTAAAACTTTTTCCAATTGTTTGCTTTTAAAATTATGTAATTTTTGTCCTATATATACTATTGAAATTTCTTGAAAAACCACCCTCAGTTAAGCTGCTAATGAGAAAAGCTACAATATTATCTTATTACAGTAGAACCCCTCTTAACCGGCCTCGGATCAACCAGTCCTCGGATTAACCGGCCTATCCAATGGAACAACAGAGTTTATTTTCTCTTTTATTCAGAGTTTATTACTGTAACTGGCAGAAGTCTCAAACATTGATTGTTTCACGGACATTTCCCGGAAAATCAAGTTGGGTGACGCAACTTTAGGTGTGCAATGTGTATTGTGTTAGTGTTGTGGCAGGCAGAACAGGGGAGAAGGAGAGTGAGTTTGATTCCCCTCTTGCTACCACGGCACCTGTATTTTATCTTAGAATCAATCGACAAAGCGGCATCCTTTGTTTCTTTTTCTTCGTCTGTTGCTATGTCGGAAACTTTACTGAATTTTGTGGGAGCAAAATATATCAAATTTTTAACATATTGAGTAATATGTTGAGCAGCAAAAATATTAAACGGCATTAGACGTGATGAACGTACGAAAATGGAGAGATTTGTCTTTAAAAATTTTTTGAAAGTTAAAGAACTGAAAAAATATGATGTTTTTAAATAATGATACAATATATGTAAATTCTGTTTTCAAAGTTTAAAATGTTTAATTTGTTGGTGTTTGTTTATGTATATATGTACATACAATAAAATGAGTTGCAATAACTTCTTATTTGCTTGTTTATTTATGAAATATGTAGGTTATTTTGGATCAAAAATTTATTTTTTACGGGAACCTCGGATCAACTGGCCAGGGTCTTGGTCCCGACCTGACCGGTTAAGAGGGGTTCTACTGTATAGTGTTTATTTCATTCAAAATATTCAAGTAAACTAACCATACTGTACACTATTCTACAACAACTTGATTAAATGGCTATAAAATAATTCAATCACAACACTGTAAATTGTATAAACATTACCGAGAAATATAATTATTTTGTGTATTTTTAAATATGAACCTGCAGAAGAAGAGCACTAACACATTGGCCTAGATTGTATCCAGGGATCCTCACTCAAGGCAGAAAAAAATTAGAACCCAAATTAAGAAACTGTACGGTTTACAACATGTCATGTCTAGTTAGAAGAGGAGGTGGAGTTGGTACCATCAGGGCCGCTCCTAGGAGTGTTGGCACCCCCTACCGTACCAGGTTGAACTTATTCTATGGACTCGTTTTTATAAAGCCTACTTGTATATAGACTAGTACTTAGTCATGATTAATTAGCCTCTCGTTCGGTGCCCAGGGTAGCTGACCCACTTGCACCCCCCCCCCTCCAGGGACGGCCCTGGGTACCATCAAACACAACTCATGCATCAACTCATCAATGCATCGTAGAAAGAAATTTGAGAAATGGAATTTATACAGACCACTGTACATTGCACAAGTAAACTTTACAGATTACATAGTGAATGTATATATCTCTATAGATTTAAATATTTTGAAAGCAATCTAATTACAATTAACAAATTACAACGCAAACCACGTTTGCCGCTGCAAATTTAAATCACGCCCCTCGTTCGGGACGCAAAAATTTACAACGAAAGCTCTTGTTGTCGGGCCCTACTTTCGGGACACCAAAATCTTCTCAAAGAAACAACTTGCTTTGCTGTAAATTTAAATTACTATCACCTACTGGAAGGCTAAGGCTACTAACATGTTTCACCTAGGTGATGCAATTTAAGTTGAATAAATTTACTTTACTCTATAAAAGACTTTTTTACAACTTCCAGAATTTAAAACTTTACTAGCTCAGATAATTAATGACTCTTGTTTACTTTTTGTAAATCTCAGAGAAGTGAGAACAGTGGAACCGCCATAGTAACCTATTTGTGCTTTCAAAAACCTTTTCATATATTCACTACTAATTGTATAAGAACAGGACACAATGGATATACAGTAATACAGGTAAATTTAAAACTCAAGTGAATTTTTTGTTCTGTAAATAAATTATAGTTTTTATTTACCAAATTTGCAAAATAAAATAGACCTTTCAAATAATAATAATCAACTTCTTAGGGTAACTTTCCCTTTAAAACAATAACTTTTAAACACAATTCAAATACAATTATTCTACAGATAGGCAGAACGTTCTAATTTAATTTAATTCAATTTTAATAATGGCTTTTAATTTTATATGGCTTATGATTTGATTTAATTATTAATTTATTTATACTATTTAATGACTCTACTGATTTGAATGAATTTACTTTTTTAATAGATTTTTTCAGATATTAATTTAAAAATTATCCTAACTAACCCAGTATTTGAAACAAATTTACTGATTCTAATTCAGGCAATTTAGGGGACAAATAACGTAGCATTCGATTTTCACAGACCTTATGTTTGCTGTTTCTTTTTGCTACAATTGGTGACCTCAGAGTCGCTGGTGTTGTCCTGGGAATACAGGTGTTTTCTTTAGAACAGCTTCCCTGATGTCGTGGTATGTCTGTGGTCCTCCAGAAGTCGCCTGTTGGTTAGCCGGATCGTTTCCCTCCTTATGTCCAGTTTTCCTCGGGTTGTTCGTCTGGTTATCCTTTTAGAAGTTCATTTGAAGTTGATGAGTTCGCCAGTTCGTTCCTTTGACGTAGTCCAAATGACATCCCTTAACTATGTCATTTACGCTTAATAAACTCTCAGCTCTTTAGACTTTTATAAAAAATATAATATTTAAGTTTTACGAAGACAAAATCCAGTACTTGTTGGTAATCGTTAGACTTGATTACAATATCGAACTTATAACATCTTAGAAAAATTAACAGATGATGCAGCAGCCTCACGGCGTATCAAAAATTATAAGAAGCAGACTAACACATCTCGCGCAGCGATTTTTTAGAAGAAGCCCCAGATCAACGCGTCCTCCGCTTTTATAGGGTCTCCCTTTCCCTTGTAACTGTAGCGTTTGGCGGTTTTTCCAGATTTCCAAAAACTCCACTTTTTTCGGAGTTTTTTGGTACTCATATGTTGTATAAATTATTTCCTGAATTGTTGTGAAGTTTTTTCTCCTTTTTTCTCATTAGTTTTCACATAAAGTCATATCTAAGCTTTTGCAGTTTCCCGCGTTAGGCCTTCCCGCTCATCCCTTCCACTTTCGTGACGTCTCCTCCGCTTCGTCTAATCTTTACTTGGCTTTACCAAAATTAACCAATTTCCTTATTTTCTTCATAACTCGTTAAGTTTTACACTGATTTTGGATTTATTTGGAGATTCTTATTCGTCATGGCTTTACCTTTCTTCTCGAAGTCGAATTGTAGTTGTGCGACTCGGGGTTCACTTTTTAGGCCTACTGGGGTCTCTAACGCAGCTGATTAATTAATTAAATTTTTCTCATTAACATTTTCAATTTTTCCTTTTTGTATATCCAATTTGCCTTTGTTTTGGATACATGGCCGTAGTTTTATTTTGTTTCTTCAGAAATTGTAGTTTGTAGGGACTTTTTAAATTCCGATTTTTCAAACTGGGTTTAATTAACTCTACTCCCGAAATTTGTTTCAACTACTAACGTTTTACAATATCACCTAACACTTATAACTCTCATTCATCTCTTTATAACATAAAATATTTACTTTACTTTTTTATACTTCGTTTAAATGTGTGAAAACCCTCACCTTTTCAATTTACACAATTTTAATTATTTATTTAATTTATATAACACTACATTCTTTCTTTAAAAAGTTCCTTACAAGACATTTACTTTAAAACTCTTTTTTCTACTACTTTAACTCAATTTGATTTGACTGATTTCTTTAAAACTGAAAATATCGACTTTTGTTATATAACCTTTCTTTCTTAGAATATTATGCCATTTCCAAAAATATTACTCTTTTTGAAATTTGAGTTAATTTGAAAATTTCCCTTAGCTTTTAACGCTTATAACGTAAGTACATTTTTGATTTACGAATCGGGAAATGGATGACCAATACACGCGTTTTTAGCACAATGCATTAACCAACCAAAATCCAGAATCCGTAAATTCTCAGATCCCGGTTACTCCCACAGAAATCATTCCCTATTCTACTAAGTTAAGTTTTCAGCTCTTAACATGTCATGGTTCAAAAGTCGCATCTCGGGAGATAACGGCCTTGTCGCCTGGACTTTGCTGTTTCATGGCCTACATACAGCAGATGCTCTCGCCAGACTCAAAAAATTCGATTTTTGCAAATTCCTTTACAAAACTCGAAATTTTCGAATTGCAATCGGGCACTTCCCGTTGCAAAATATTTTCTGATACTAGGGGACCTAACTATTAGTCTATTACACACCCAGCATAGAATGATAGCACATGAACTCCAATTTTATGTAGGAGTGATCTGAATTTATCCAAAATAAATATTATAGCTTTTATTAAATTTGCACCTTTTACACAACAATCATTAATGGAAGGCTGATCTTTCTCCTTTGCAGAAGCGTCAAATACAGTGTAGTACTATAGTCGCGGACAACCTAACTCTGAACCAACCGTAAAGTTAGGGTCTTCTGCCCACCCAACCCTAATTAGTGACGCTTGGCTGCACTCATTGAGAACAAGGACTTAGGTACCTAATACCAAAAAGTCAGTTAAATTATTGACCAGAATTATTAAAAACCATTATCATATTACGTTTTGTATTTAAATTTTGATTATTTTTATACTAAATTTGATGTAAATCGGACAATTTTGACCAACTTGTACTGCCAATCTAGTTTTTTTTTTTAAACTAACTTTAAATGAACAGTGGAACTAAAATACAATTCACATAAAAACGTGAGCATATCGAGGGACAAAAAATACTCTATGTATTATTGTAATAATTTTGTATTGCTTGATAACCAGAACAAATCGCCGGTTTCAAAGAAAATTTGAAAACATAATTAATATATTATGTAACTTAATTTAATATACAAAATAATACATAGCGACAAAAAAGTTAAATAATGCAAGAATTAGATTGTCTTATATCATGTTTTATTTGAATTTACCATAGTTATATTTAAGGAATGTACAGGTGTCCAGTAATTACGGGATCAAACTTCGGGGAATGGTTCTATGGACCAAAATAAGAAAAAAAGTTTATATAAACATAGGCCCGAAAAAGCTTTGTTTTCCAGATATCCGCCATTTTGTTTTTTGTATAAAATAATTTAAATCTAGAGAACGGTTTGACTGATCAAGGGCCCATAACTAAGGTGCATTCTCCCCCCTCCTGGGTTATGATTGTAGGTTAGGTGGGATATAGTGTAATTTATCCAAAAAATCATAGGAGGCCTAGAAAATTAGTTCACATTTCAAGAAACTAAACAAAGCAAACATAACTTGTTAGAACATAATAATATATTATCTTACTATTTCTTCCTCAAAATCTACACCTAAAGTTATATCTTCCAGTTCTGGACTAACAGCTTCTACACCACGACTATCAGAGGTAGTTATTTTTGAATCGTATGGGACAGTCTTACTGTCACCACATAAGGGTTTTACTTCTGTTTTATGCTCTGTAACCGACATCATAGCTGACATTAATTTAACTTAATACATTCCGAACTTCAAAACAAATTTGACATTTGACAATACTGTATAGGGTACTGTACTAGTAAACAGTGTTGCCAGATGCAAAAAAAATAAAATCGGAAGTTGGCTCGGAAAATCTGTAATATAAATTCATTGATAGAATAAATGCAATTTGCTTAAAACTAAGTCTGCAAAACAATAGGGTGAATTATACAGATATCGGCGCGAATGCTGGCACTTGACCTTGCCCTGGCGTGATGGGCGAGGGGTGTGGGGAAAGGGCGTAAGTGGAGACAAAACACATTTTCCAACACCGCTTTCTATTCATTCTTTCGACGAACTGGTGGTGTCACCTCACCCTTGAAAGGGTTACAAAAATAATTTTAAATTTAATGACATTATTTACATATGTTCGTTTTTCTAGAGATAATCGCATAAAATTGGAACATGGAACTGGTTTATCTACCCGCGCCGGGAATACTGATGTTTTTAGTATGATTAGTAGCACATAGTCCAAGTGCCAGCATTCACGCCGGGATCTGTAGCCATGGCACCCATACCTATGGGCAGAGGGGAGCCGTTGCAAGCTCTAGCTCCCAGAGAAAGGAAAATATGTCTATTATTAATTATAGTCAAAGGTAATTTTCTTCTAAGAGATTAGCACTAGAATAAGTTTTGTGCTGTTTGATTTTACATATACTTATTTTATTTTTTACAAGAGTTCAAGCATGAGCTGCTGGGTCACTACTTGGAGCAGCCCAGAACTGTTCACTCTAACGTTTTCCGAAGTCAAGTCATTTCGGTGCGTGTGCAAGCATATTTTCAAAAATTCACCAAATATAGTAATTGAAGGGATTCCAAAAGTGCTTAAGTCAAAAAAGTAAATTTTTCAGGAACTAACATTTTTTGTTTATTACAGTATGTTCAACATTTACTGTTTGATAAAAATAATCATTAAAACTGTTATCAAGTATGTTATGCTAACACTATAATAGTAAAGTTTATACATAACACATCTTTAAAAAAAATTGTTTTATATTTGGATTTTTTCCAAAAGTTCGTAAGTCAGTGACTTAATAGCCTAGTCAATAAAGGTTTTCTGTCGCAAAAAAAATTATGGGTAAGCTGAATTTTTTATATGTGATTAGACCCTTATGAGACATGTATTTTCTCAAAAGTCCCCGCCTCTCCCCCTTGTGCTTCCCCCTCCACCCCCCCCCCCTTGAAGTTTACAAATGCAGAGCTTCATAAGATTGCTTACAAAGTTCGTTAATACTCATCGTAGCGAATTAATTTTTTGTACATTTGTTCCTTGATCCATATTAAACATATTTTGTTCTTATAATTTTTTTGATAAAGTTAATATTAAAGGACCTATTAAACAACAAACACCAAAAAAAGTGATTTCTCAAGGCATATAAATTTACTTTATTAACTATATTTTTTAAATTATTTAAAATACACAAAAATGTTACAAATAAAACTTGTAGTATGTATCTTTAGCTTTAATATGATGTGGATAATTACTTGTTTAACTTTATAGCTTGTTATTGGGACGTCGTCAAAGAGAGCGCTTGCACGCCGCTCCAGTGGTCAGATGCAGGTTTTTTAACCATTTCGCTACTCTACATATATTATGTACAATGGATGTTGCAATATAATTTTACTAAATGTGCGAGCATAAATACTGTTTGTATATAATGTATTGTAAGTTTAGGTTTAGATTGTAAGTATATTACGTTTTTTTATTACATTTATATATATAATTTATTGGTTATCCCTTTAATTCAAATAATTTCAATAACAAATGTATTTGAAGTTTAATACTTGTATTTTAGCTATTTATAGTTTCATTTTTACTTAGTATACTTTTTCAAAAACAAAACACCTTCAATAAGTCAACACGCAAATTTTATTTCGAATACAAGTTTTGGTTCAGAAGTTGACCCTACTCTCTTTCCGTTATCCACCACCTATGGAACCTCCGGTTCCGGATTGACTTAAGCCGGCAGCTGTCACATTTCCATGTGCAAAAGAAAAGGATTAAAAAATATATGTTACATGACAGCATCACGGACCTCCCACCCACCCCGAATATATGTACAAGTCTTAAGTAGGCTCAAGTACAAATAAGTATGCTGTTTATGTTACACTATAACGAGATTCTAAATAATAACATTATTCGCAATAGTTATTTTCATCTTTATATTGATTTTTGATTTATATTAATATTTACAACTTGCAAATCACTGTAATAACAAATCAAGTGATAATTTCTACTGGATGGTGATTTAAATCTAAAAACAATCTTCTGTTTCTTCATCTATTTTAGGGGAATTATAACACGATAAGCCATTACAGTTTTCACACAAAGCGGAACAATTAAGCCCTGATTTCAAGCATCTACAGTTGTTTCCACACGACGCCTTACAACTGCAATAGGTACAGAAGGTCATCTGGAGCAAAAGTCTTTGAGCTAGGAATAGGCCTTAGAACCTTCTTTGTTCCGTCGTTACATTTTACATTTTCGTTCTTCCATCCCCAGTTCGTAAGCTGAAGGTTGTTGCCAATCCAAACTTGAACTTGAAGATAAACTCTCAATAATAGATGTTGGTGAGCTGCTTCTGACGTTGGAGGTAATTTCACTACGTCAAAGTTGGATTTAAGCGTTGATTTACTGGTAATAGAAGTGAACTTGAAGTAACATCCTTCATTCAAATTTGAATATTTGCTGGTCCCGTACTAATCTAGAATGAACTTTTCTCCCGTCTCCAATAATTCATCGCGAGACGTATTTGCATTAAAAAAAGTCTCTGCTTGAATTCTGGCTTAGATATTTGTCTTGATAATATCGACAGATTTTGTTTTCCCCATGCCAAAGAAAGAAGAAGTTGTGTCACATCCAGTAACTGTATAAGCAAATAAAAGATGTTGCCAGATACTGCTGTGTTAATCAATAAGTTGATTTACGTTGCAGTATACAACTGTTGATGTTTTACCATAAACTACCTTTTGAAAGATTATTGGTTTATCCTGTGGAGCAAGGGTCACAAGTACCACTGACAGATCTGTATCTGACCCCACTACAATTGCTTTTGATAATCTGTTTAGCTGTTAAATAATAATTTGTTTTTTGTTGCTCTTGTTTGAAAGAAATTCCTCTTGTTTTGTAATGCACTTAGTGTTTCTATCAAAATCTATGCCACTCGATGAGGTTTTGTTTCTTACCTGTTCCTCTCCCTTTTTTGTGGATTCTTTAGGATATACATCAAATACTACAGTTTGTTTTTCATATCTATTAATAACATGGGAGCAATAATTCTGGATTATGTCTCCACAAGTTCCTTCCTTTGGCCAAGAAACACAATGTAAAAGGAAGCCTCCATCAATGTCTACGATGACATCATCCCCCTGAGGTAATTCATTGGTGATACGCTCAGTAAATACTTTCAGGAAATACGATTTTGAGCCTTTGCGTAGTGAGACTTCATCAAATAAAGAAGGTGGCTGTAAAGCTAACTCGTATCCAAAATAAAACTTTAACTTACTTGGGCTGTCACAGAAACATATAAGATCCGGTTGAAAAGTTGTTAAGGGTTTACCGCAACTTCGTTAGTTCAAATAGTTACTGACTTGTGACTTGCTTGGGTCATGACCATAACTTTCCTTTTTAGCTTCAATTCTCCAAATTTCTTTCCTTTCGTTTTTTCCATATACCGTTTCAAAATTTCATATGTTTTGTCACAATTTACTTTTTCGTCTGAAATGACACCTGAGCCTAAAGACACTAACTCTCCTGATAGCTTTGTAAACGGGTTGTGTTGAGTTAGTCATGAAATAAACTTTTGTATGTCGGAATCGTCTCTCAGCTTCCGAGACTGGCGAAGTTCTACGTGTTATATATATGAATGACTTTGCATAAGGAAGTTGCTCAACTGCGTGAAAATACGGTAATCAACATTCAGTAGAAATTATCACTTAATTTGTTATTACAGTGATTTGCAAGTTGTAAATATTAATATTAATCCGAAATCAATATAAAAATTAAAATAAATATTGCGAATAATGTTATTATTTAGAATATCGCTATAGTGTAACATAAATATACTACTTATTTGTACTTGAGCCTGCTTAAGACTTGTACATATATGGAGTGGGTGGGAGGTCCTGATGCTGCCATGTAACATATATTTTTAATCCTTTTCTTTTGTACATGGAAATCCAATCTTTAGCCGGTTTAAGCCAATCCGGAACTGGCGGTTCCATATGGAAAGCCCTATTTATTTCATTCAATAGAGTAGGGTTAGCCCCCCGAACCAAAACTGGTATTCGAAATAAAATTTGTGTGTTCACTTATTCAAGGTGATTTGTTTTTGAAAAAGCATACTAAGTAAAAACGAAACTGTAAATAGCTAAATACAAGTATTAAGCTTCTAAGGCCAGCCACACACTGCAGCAGTCAAGGCGAGGCAAGGCGACGTAAGAAAAATCGCTCGACTTGCCTTGTCGCAAAGCGAACACACACAGCAGAAGGCGAGGCAAGTCAAGGCACCAAAGTTTTGGCGCGGTTTCACAATCCAGTACAGAACGTACAGAGTGGTGGAAGTCACGTGACTTCGCGCATGCGCGGAATACTCTGACTAAATGACTTTTGACGAAACATAATTTTTGACTGCTTCGCTTTTTGACTAAAGGCGCCTTTCCGCCTCGCCTCGCCTCGTCTCGCCTCGTCTCTTGCAGTGTATGGTGCTCCGTAAGCGCCTATGCTTTCTCTGTCGCTCAAGACGCCTTTAGTCAAAATGCCTCGCCTCGCCTTGCCTCGACTGTTGCAGTGTGTGGCCGGCCTAATACATTTGTTATTGAAATTATTTGAATTAAAGGGATAACCAATAAATTATATAGACCTATATAAATGTAAAACAAAAATTTACCTAATAGAAATTATCACTTGATTTGTTATTACAGTGATTTGCAAGTTGTAAAATATTAATATAAATCAAAAATCAATATAAAGATGAAAATAACTATTGCAAATAGTGTTATTATTTAGAATCTCGTTATAGTGTACCTAACATAAACAGCCTACTTATTTGCACTTGAGCCTACTTAAGACTTGTACATATATTCGGGGTGGGTGGGAGGTCGGTGATGCTGTCATGTAACATATATTTTTTAATCCTTTTCTTTTGCACATGGAAATGTGACAGCTGCCGGCTTAAGTCAATCCGGAACCGGCGGTTCCATAAGTGGTGGATAACAGTTAGCTTCTGAACCAAAACTGGTATTCGAAATAAAATTTGCTTGTTGACTTATTGAAAGTGTTTTGTTTTTAAAAAAGCATACTAAGTAAAAATGAAACTATAAATAGCTAAAATACAAGTATTAAACTTCAAATACATTTGTTATTGAAATTATTTGAATTAAAGGGATAACCAATAAATTATATATATAAATGTAATAAAAAAACCTAATATACTTACAATCTATACCTAAACTATAACTAACAATACATTATATACAAACAGTTTTTATGCTCACACATTTAGTAAAATTATATTGCAACATCCATTGTACATAATATATCCATGCGAAGTGGTTAAAAAACCTGCGTCTGACCACTGGAGCGGCGTGCAAGCGCTCTCTTTGACGACGTCCCAAGAACAAGCGATAAAGTTAAACAAGTAATTATTCACATCATATTAAAGCTAAAGATACGTACTAAAAGTTTTATTTGAAACATTTTTGTGTATTTTAAATAATTTAAAAAATATAGTAAATAAAGTAAATTTATATGCCTTGAGAAATCATTTTCTTGGTGTTTGTTGTTTAATAGGTCCTTTAATATTTACGTTATCGAAAAATTTATAAGATCAAAATATGTTTAATATAGATCAAGGAACAAATGTACAACAAATTAATTCACTACGATGAGTATTAACGAACTTGTAAGCAATCTTATGAAGCTCTGCATTTGTAAACTTCAAGGGGGTGGAGGGGGAAGCAGGCGGGGACTTTTGAGAAAATACATGTCTCATAAGGGTCTATCACATATACAAAATTCAGCTTTCCCCTAATTTGTTGCGACAAATGTCGATTTTCGGCCTTTATCGACTGAGCTATAAGCATCTTTGGAAAAAATTCAAGTTTTTGCATTGCGCATTATTTATGTGTGCTCAAAGTATTTTTACGTTTTACACATTGTTTAAAACAATAATGTCCATGGTAAAAATTAAAAATTTAACAATAAAAGAAAATGTTTAATGGAAAAAAAACATCAAACATAACCTCAAGTGTTACTGGCAGTAGCAGTATAGATGACAGCTGGGCAGCACCAATTGCGCATGCGCAGATTACTCAACAGCTGACTAAAGCAGTTTTGGAAAAGAATACTCGTGACTAAAGGAGTTTTGGAAAACATTACTGATTTGTAATGCTTATAGCCTATTTGATTTAAGCAGTTTTGGCATAAATATGTTTTCAAATTATGCAACTAGTATAGTAACAAATCAAATACAACCAATAACTCGAAATCTTAAATTTTTGACTTAAGCATTTTTGGAATCCACCTCTTCAATTATAAACCAAAAGTGTTCCATAGTTTTTTTGTAGAGAAAGTTTCAAAGAATTTATATATGCCAGTAAAGAATTTATGGATGTAAAATTTACAAAGTTATTAGCTCAAGAAACAAAACATGTTCAGTAACTAAAGGTTCAACTTTAGCCCTACATAAAAAGTAGTAAACATTTTTCGTAATTTTTTTCATAAATGTAAAAAAGTTTCGTAATTTAGTTCTAAATAGAACTGTATAAAATATTTATCAATTTCAAATTTGTTATTTTGTAAACACCAGTTTTTACATTCCTACTACAAGACTCCCAACAAAACTAGGTCTAGTTTGAATAATAATTTAGGCATATTTATCCTTTACCCAAAAATGAAATATTATTATAAGAAAGTGTAGAGAATATATCGAAGAATTGAACTGTATACTTGTAAATTATTATTTCAAAAAAGTATTTGACTTAGCTTTCTTGAATCACAAAATGAGATGAAACAAGTTAAACCTCCCGCGGATAGAGGGAATATAAAATGTCCGTTGGAAGAACGTGGGAAACAGACACGCTTTGTGATCTCATACGGTGTGGTGGTTTGAATTCTACGAAAGTCTGTACTTTCCACTGCTGTTTGAATAACATCTAACCAATAAAATCTAGTTTACTTTACACCAAAAGAAAAATCGACGTTTCCCCTACAAAATGGTATAAAGATATCAATAGAAAAACAACCAATTCTAAGCGATATCTCGAATGCAAAATGTGCTATTTCATTGGTTGAAAACTGTCCAATTGCAAGGGTTTACAAAAACCTTTATATGTTCAAAACTATAAGAGTGATATCTGATTGGAAAGCAGTTTCAGAAAGTTTTTGGATCTTGACGAATCCAATGGTACAGATAGTGCCAAGTAGCGTGAAGCGTCACTTGAGCATGCGCTGTAACGTCTTTTTATTTTTTATTTATTTATATTGGTTTCTTGACAAATATTATTTGTATCAAACAGGTCATATACACAAAATACAGAAAATACACATAAAATACAATTAAAAACAATCAGTTCAAAAAAGTAGAGAAAATATACAATATAGTAGACAGTTTAAAAAAGTGCATAAAGTGCCAGCGTCCACTCCGTAGACGAATCGTATTTTATAATAATTTCACTAAATTTTACTTTGCCTTAACTAAACACAGTACATAAAAATTTTTACATAAGAACCAATTTAAATTAACTTTAAAGAACAATTTAAAAAAAGCAATTCTTAAAAATACTGAGTTAACAGTTACAATAATAAATTTAGCATATTAATCACAATTGTAACAATACATATATCCATACAAACAGATAAATACAAAAAAATTTACGAACTATGTGGGGTTTCAAAAACTGCTTGGAAAGGCACATAGCCCTCGTCCATGCTCAAAAATTCACCCAGCGAGTAACAACCACCTGCCATCAACAACCGTTTCAGTTTCTTCTTGAAATTATAGTAATCGTCAACTCTTTATAGAGACTCTGGGAGTCGGTTGAAAAGTGCTATTCCAGCTTGAGCGGGTAATTTTTTGTAAAGATTTAATCTGTGTTTAGTTAATCTTAGATCATCACGTTTTCTGGTGGAATATGTGTGAAAATCGCTGTTGTGAGCTATGAAGCTCTTAAACCGACAGAACAATATAACTTCCATTATATATATGCTAGTTACCCTCTCCTACTCGACTATGAGTCTTCAGTACAGTCACCAACAAAAAGTTTTGATATACAATCAACACGACTACATAGCTGACATGAATTAGGTAGGGCAGACGGCTCCGACTGTACTCCGCCGCGAGAGGGGAAATGTGGTGGGAGCCGGCATATGAGACTGCACACCCCTTCTTCGCGCTCCATCCTAATTGGCGCTATCTGTATCTTTATATTATTGATCAAAATATTTCTGTCGAGCGCCGTTGAGCTTTAGATAAGTGACAAAGTAAAGTATAATTTTTTGTTTCACGTGCGGCAATACGTTTACAAAAAACTAAAATTTGAAAACTATGATTGCATATGTAAATATACGTTTTAGCAAAAAATGAATTAAAGTTTAAATCATTTCCTTTCCAACGGTTTTTGTTTTATTGCGATCGGATTATTTTTAACGGGTGAAATACTCAATACAAAGTAGAGTTGTCAATTAATTGAGTAGTGAGTCTTAGGCCAAGCGATGAGACTGCTCAATTGAGCAGTTTAACATCTGTTGGGTTAGGCGTGTTTTATAACTTTGTGTATTCATTGACGGTATAAAGTTACAGACTCAATGCTGTGTGGGTTAATATTTAACATGAATAGCCAAATTGTCTTCCAAAATTTTAAAAGCTTTCTGGGGGTAGTCAAAAATATCCCTGGACCCCTCTTGCCGAATGAAGGGAGGGCACACCTTAATCCCCTTACCCCGGTCTTGCCCCACTTAGAAAATATCATATGGGCGCCCTTGATTGTAGACTATATAAATATTTAGCACCTAAAAGTTTCTACTACTGCACAATAATCGCCATTTCAAGTTCCAACCAAATGAGATAAATAAGAATAAGGAATATAAGGATACCAACATAAAGTAGAAAAGTAAACCAACATTTTACAATGCAATATACAGTACATAGATTATGATAATCTATAATACATAATATTGTAAACAATTATTATTGTATTATTCTAGGTTATACATATCATATCGAAATATTCAAGGATACTGCTACAGACTACTTAGTATAACATCTGAAACAACTGGGATCTTCTGACTACAAAAAAGGCGGGAACTATAAAACTTATGACATTAACCAGTGTCTAGGTTTCTGAATGACCCTATATATACATATCATTGCTATTTATTATCTATATATTCCTCTAGGGCCTTAGGTGCTCATTAAGAAAGGTTTTTAAAAAATTCGAAACTTTAGGGGGTTTTGAGGGTCAAAGTTACTAAATCACGATTTCTTTAAAACTACTGAACGGATTGGAATGAAGTTTGGTATGTAGCTTCCCCTAGGGCCTTAGGTGCTCATTAAAAAAGGTTTTAAAAAAATTCGAAATTTTAGGGGGTTTTTGGGGGGTCAAAGTTACTAAATCACTATTTCTCCAAAACTACCAAACTGATTGGAATGAAATTTGGTATGTAGCTTCTTCTAGGACCATAGGTGCTCACTAAGAAAGGTTTTAAAAAAATTCTAAATTTTAGGGGGGTTTGGGGGTCAAAGTTACTAAATCACGATTTCTCTAAAACTACTGAACGGATTGGCATCACATTTGGTATGTAGCTTCCTCTAGGGCCATAGGTGCTGCCTAAGAAAGGAGTTTAAAAAAAAAAAAAATCTTAGGGGGGTTTGGGGGGTCAAAGTTACTAAATTACGATTTCTCCAAAAGTACCAAACGTATTTCAATAAAACTTGGTATGTAGCTTCCTCTAGGGCCATAGGTGCTCGCTAAGAAATGGTTTTAAAAAATTCCAAATTTTGGGGGTTTTGGGGGTAAAATTTAACAAAAATCCCCATAAAAATACATAATATTAGTTAATATATTTATTGATATATTTTTTTTGTAAATATACATTTAACTTTGACATAATATACTGTTTATGAGATAGATATTCCAATTAAACAAAATATTCTACGGTTATAAGTCTTACGAAATTTTTTTGAAGTGTATAAAATATTGGTAAAATGGATTGTTTATTTTGTTGCCTAGAGACTGATCACGATTTCTTAAAATGTATATATAGCCTTGAACTGGCACAAATAACTGTACCTTGCCCCTCCCGCACCTTCCTCACTTTCACTTTCCTACCCAATGACCACAATTAGGGACTGTGGTGCATCAGTTTTGCTTATCACTCTGTGCTGTTTGGTCACGTTACCATACTGCGTTCCTTCTATTCTTCAAAGTCTTGGCTTTTTGGTTTACTACTATTGCTTGAATTTCTCTATAATACATAGACTACTACTACTACAGTTTTAGTTACTTCAGTTATAACTACCCGGCTTTTTGCTTCATTTTATTAAGAGTTTTATTACTTTTTATTTTGTGACAAAAACGTCTTTTTAGTTAATTTATCAGTGTAAAAAACAGCTTTAACACATTTTAGTTACCTCACAAAAGCTTTTTATTTCGTTTCCGTTTTATTTTTATTTCCCGAAGCAATATTTTAGTTGTTTACGTTTTCAATGGAAATAATAAATATCAATGGAATCCCAACCCCTCACAGAATAGTCCATACCAAGCCTGATGGTCAATGTTTATTTTACTCATTGGCTTACGTGGTTCACGGCACCGACACACTGGGTTTCGAGGTGCGGACACGAGTTGGGAATCACGTATCTAATAACTGGCGCCGATTCAAACTGTACACTCTAAAGCCATCGGGGGATATTTACAGAACTAAGGTGGAATATGTAGCTGACATGATCAAACCAACAACTTTTGGTACCATATGTGAAATCAAAGCAGCATCTGAAATATTCCCCTATCAGCTGC